>JAACJM010000279.1:0-105358 GCA_013368315.1 Tetrapyrgos nigripes | reverse complement strand
TTTTTTCTCTTTCCTCATTCGTCAGTTTAGGTGGATATTTAGTTTTTGGGGATGCACCTGGGATATTACTTTGGAAGGCATTTACTTCCATGCTTCTTGTCCAACTGCCTCCCGCATTCTGCGACCCTTTGGTCTGCCGCTCTCCTTCCCCTCGTGGTTTACTCCATAGGGCTTTCTCTGTCTGCCTTTCCACCCAAATCATGTGTTGTCTAACTGCAGCCTTCTGTAGTGCCGCAAGGTTCTTGGGTTGGGATGGTAGATTGGAAATTCGGTCTACCAATCCTTTCGGAAGTCCTTTTCAATAGTACTTCATTAATCCCTCATTGTTATAGCCAGTATCTTTAGCGTATAATTTGAATTGGGAGTTGTACTTATCTATATCTGCCAATGCTCCCTCCATCCTTATGATTTCTATCTTTGCCTGTGCTTGGGTTTTCTGGGACGTTGGTTTGAAGTCGTGTAGCAATTGTCGTTTTACTTCTTGTAACGTCCACAACTTCTTCTTCTTCGATCCCTGTGACGAGTCTTCGTCTATACTGAATGAATCTTCATCACTGTCACTATAGTTGTTGTCTTCTTCATAGATTTTCGCCATCATATCATGAGCCCATCGTCCTGCTTCTTCTCCTATGAAGAGAGTAAGAAATAGTGCTATCTTCTCATTTTCCGTGGGGTAAACTCCTTTGTTGAGTCGAAGATAATTGGTAAACTCGGCCAACCAATCCTTCACCAAGTTCCGTTCTCCTGTAAATTTCTCTGGTTTTGCTCCTCTTTCTTTCGTAGTTCTGTTTGGGAAGTGCTCATTGTCAGAAGGAGCATCAGTGGGGGGTCTGTTTGTTCCTCCTGCGGCGGCGGTAGCTGAAGTGGGTTCATTGTGTTCGGACATTTCGAGGGAAGAAAGGAGAGTCTGGAGATTGATTGTTTGTTGTGGATGAACGGATATGGGTTCTTGGACTGCACTGGGGGTGCTATTGGATAGAGATCTTCTAAGGGGGGTTTGTGGTTTGGAGATAGGAAGTGGTAGTTCTGGTTCGGAGGTAGGTTCGTTTATTGGGAGTTGGGTTTCTGTAGTAGGTTCTGACGAGATGTAGTGTCCAGGTGGTAGTATGGGTCCGATTCCGCCATCTAATTCTGCTTGTGTAATTGTTTGGTTGTATATGGAAGATCGGTTTGGACATGGATTGTTTAGACAGGGCTCCCAATAATTACTATTTGAGAGGTAACAGTCCTGTTGATTCTGGAGGTAGTATGTGTGGGGTCGCCAAATGCAGGCAAGGGGAATGTGAGGTGAGGAGGTACGACTGGGGCTGGGAACTCGTGATCGAGTTATTCTAGGAATTCCGCTTCTGGACATACACTAATTAGTGTCTTCGAGTCCAGAAAACAGGTGATCCCACTGATCCGTAGAAATGTCTTCCCAATACCAATTTTGTCGATAGTAGTCATTTATTCTGGGAACTCGAGTCCAAAAGTATTCTTCGTGTTCTGCCAGGCAATGTTCTAAGATAGTGCCGTCCTCGTAGACGTCATGGTCAAACCAACACAAAATATGGGTGTTTCCAAATTTGACGAAGTAACAACTGTCTGCGACTGCCACGCAGTGTGGAGATGCGTTCTCAGGGGATATCTTTATTCAGAGGTATTCAAAGATGGTCACTTCACCTTTGAACCACGTTCTTTTGTTTAGTTTAATCCAATGGTTGTCAAATGCAGCAGGGTATTTCCATACCTTCTTCATTTGCAAAGTAGCTTAACCTAACCCAAAGAAGGAATGGCTGTGACATCTTCCGAATAGAGTAATTGAAACTCCACCAAAGAACTGTACAGTTGCTGTCAAAGGCTTGTCAACAAACACGGTCACAGGACTATGTTGACTTGTTTCTTTCCACTCGCAAGTCACAAGTCCAAGACTCCACAGGTTCCCTTCCTCTCTCAGCATGCCTGTATCACCCACAACTCAACCGCCAACTGCCAATTGTTTACTCTGACCCATGCAATAACAACCATGTTCACAGTGAGTGCATACAGTTTTTACTTCTACTACCCACCCACTGTCTTTTGGTCTCTCATTTTCTTCCTATGCTTAGCGATCATACCTATTAGTTGGTTCCATTGGCTACCAAGATGTATGGCATACTCAAGATTCTCTCTAGTACTGGTATGTTGTTGTCCCCTGCCTACCTTGCTTGAAGCTTGAGCTGTTTTTTTTTTTCAGGTTTCCCTCCATTGTACTGTTTGGTCACTATAACACTTGTACGTCATCCCCACCTGCCTATTTTCCTTGGAGATTAACTATCTTGCCAGGTTCCCCTCCGTTGTACTGTCCAGATCCTCTCACCCTTGAAGTTCCTTATATGTCATCATTCAAATACTCTCATCAGGTATGTTTATGTCGTCTTTCCCATGTTAACGCTAGCTGAACTGCAGTTTTCAACATTTAGTGGTGTCATGAATGCTCTACTCCAGTATGTCTCTTTTCAATCTTTTGGGTATTGACGCTGGCTGATAGCTACGTTGTACAAGGTGGTTTTACCATCAGCATTTGGCTCATCGCCAATGCCCAGGTATGTCCGTGTCACCTGCCATATTCTTTCCTTCAGCTAATGGTGCTGCCTATACACAGGTTTGAGCAGGGCAGTGTGTATAAGTTGTGACTGTTGTGTTGCCATGATGTAAAGTCTTGTTGTCTTCTGTCATATGTAGTGTTGTCTTTCTTGTAGCCTGTCTTTCTTGTAGTCCATTTTTCTTGTAGGCCTTAGCCACATCCAATAACAAGTGTTTCTGCATTATAACCTGAATAGATTGTGAACAATTATTACAATAATAAGCATGAGCAATGTCAAACTTACACATAATCCTGTATAACTTATGCATAATCATGTATAACTCATGCATAATCTGGCCAAAGTTTCACAACTCAAGAAAGGACTTGCATGAGGAGCATAAATTGACTAATTAGGCAATCTCATTCATTTTTAAGACATCTTTTGCATATTTTATCTACTTTTTGCATGAATTTGTATATGAGGCTTTTCCTGATGGGGATAGTAGGGGGGGAGGAGAAGTAGAAGACAGGAGGAGGGGAGAGAGGGTTGGTGGCGATGAAGATGGAGGAGATGGGCTGGTGGGATGGGATTGGGAAGGGGGTGAAGTTGAAGGGGACGATGGGGATGAGGTGACGGTTGACGGGGGCACTGAGTGGAGGGAAGGGGACATCAGAGGAAGGGCTGGAGGGAGGTGCAGATGCTGACAAAGGAACTGAAGATGACATGCTGGAAGCTGATGCAGATGCAGATGCTGACAAAGGAGCCTCAGAGGAGACAACAGTAGGCAGGCTGGAAGCTGACGCAGACACAGAAGTCAGAATAGAAATAGACAGCACTGCAGAGGACGACAACAAGGGTGGCAACGCAGAGCTAATCACCGCCGACAAACTCGGCACTGCAGATGTTGAAGCAACGACTGACTTGGAACTCTGCGCAGACACAGCAGACATGGCTAGGCCCAAGCCAAAGCCTAGCATTAACAACATTGTTGTCGGTCGTCATGTTGTGTCTTCCTCGTTCCACTTTTTTTAAAAACCCCAACCTACTACATAACACCATTCAATTGGTCATTGTGGGGTTGACAGCATTCTGATTGGGTCCTATGATCTGCTGCTCCGTATGGCAATTTTCCGAGATTACACCTGGTGGAGGTAGAGAGGGTGAAACATCAAACGTGAAATTCAAATTCAAAAAAGAAAACCTCCCTGTACATTCATCTGTGCATATGGTCTCCCTGTCCAAGTACTATGAACGGCTTTGACAGCACCTGACACCATCTTCATGTACACTACAAGAGTCTGATGGATACCAGTGTTTGAGCTCCGGACTCATGACCCAGTGTTGTGGCTAAGGCCTCAATTAAGGGCACTCAGACAAGTTAGGCCTTAAGTAGTTAATAATCATTTTTAATTAAGTATAATTAAGATCAGTTTAAGATGAAATTTTTCAGAGAGAGATTTACCCATCACCAGATCCCTCTAAAGCTGTATCATCAGGTATCTCCTCTTGTGCCTCAGTAGCTGCTCTTCAGTATATGTCCCACTTTGTGTATGTCTAGCCTGTTCCCTGGTTTTAATGCAATCCACTTTCACACCCTCCAAGTCAATTTGGAGGCTGCAAGAAAGCCATGATATAGAGCAGTGATGTGTGTAAGTCCACCAAAAGAAAATTGCTTTACAGAAAATCTATAGACGTTAGAATTTAGCAATAGATGGCGGCAGATGCCAGAGCATGCATCTACATATCTCATCTATCTGAATTCTGATTCTTATATAATTAGGAGTTTAGGTTAGTTTAGAACTTGAGTCTTGATTAAACTAGTGCTGTCAGTGGTTTTATTGTCCTATGGTTCTGTAGTTCTATATATGAAACAGAAACTCGGGCCTCAGTTCCAACAATCAGTGCCACAGTCCACAGTCTACAGTCCATTGCTCATTGTTCATCATCATCATATTACACTTATATTAACAAGATGTGCACTTTCATTTGTAGCTATTTGACATTGCCTTTACATTCTAGACGTGTGGCTCATGCCTCTATAACTTCAAATTTCTCCCCCTATTTCTGATTGTGAAGCTATAATGTAGGTATGTAGTCAATAGTGTTCAGTATGTACCTTTCTCAATATTGGACCTAACATCATCTCTTGATTACTTATGAAGAAAGCTCTTACAGATGTGGACACTTTCTAATCTCACTGTCTTCTACTCTGTTTGTATTCAAACGGGCCATCAACCAAGATTAATTACAGCTGTATCATATCATTGCCATAGCTTATGAATTCCTGAGTTCCAGAGGGTGTTTGGGGTTTGTGGCTTGTGATTTGAATAGAACTATTTCATTTCACAGCTGGAGACAGAGACAGATACACAACAATTGTCATACTGGTTGTACAAGAGCATGTTTAATGTGACTCACTAAGCAAAGAATCAGAAGTGAAATTTTTCACTGTTTGGTCGAATTCTATATATATTGTAGGACAGGTGAAGCTACATATTCCAGAAGACTGGGCAGTAAATGTGATGGTCTGCTGGTTCATTGTCCATAAGTGGAAAAGGAATTTTAGGATCCTCCTGAAATACAGTGAAAATAGGATCTATTGCAGCTGCTCCCCTCTGCATCAACAGGTCAAATATTTCTTGATTGCCTTGAAAAGCAGCAGCCTGAATGGGACTTCCATACCTACCACCTCGGGAATTGATATCTGCGCCGTTATTAAGGAGTATTTCTACCTGTTTGAGATAAAAACCATGATCACAATGATCCTTTTCTTTTGCAACACAAGCTGCCTGCAGAGCAGTCCCATATTTCCCTCCTTCAATGTTAACATTTGCACCCTTTTCAACCAGAAACTTTACTATGTCTGTTTCTCCTCCATATGAAGCAGCCTGGAGAGCATTACCATGATAACCACCTTGAGCATTGATATCTGCCCCCTTCTCAACCAAAAGCTTCACAATTTCTTCTCTTCCCTCATATGAAGCAGCCTGGAGAGCATTGCCATATTCACCACCTTGAGCATTGATATCTGCCCCCTTCTCAACCAAAAGCTTCACAATTTCTTCACTTCCCCCATATGAAGCAGCCTGGAGAGCATTGCCATATTCACCACCTTGAGCATTGATATCTGCCCCCTTCTCAACCAAAAGCTTCACAATTTCTTCTCTTCCCCAATATGAAACAGCCTGGAGAGCATTGCCATATTGACCACCTTGAGCATTGATATCTGCCCCCTTCTCAACCAAAAGCTTCACAATTTCTTCTCTTCCCTCATATGAAGCAGCAGCAGCCTGGAGAGCATTGCTATATTGACCACCTTGAGCATTGATATCTGCCCCCTTCTCAACCAAAAGCTTCACAATTTCTTCACTTCCCCCATATGAAGCAGCCTGGAGAGCATTGCCATATTCACCACCTTGAGCATTGATATCTGCCCCCTTCTCAACCAAAAGCTTCACAATTTCTTCTCTTCCCAAATATGAAGCAGCCTGGAGAGCATTGCCATATGGACCACCTTGAGCATTGATATCTGCCCCCTTCTCAACCAAAAGCTTCACAATTTCTTCACTTCCCTCATATGAAGCAGCCTGGAGAGCATTGCCATATTGACCACCTTGAGCATTGATGTTTGCTCCTTCCTCCACTAATATCAATATCACATTAGGCAACTTAGCCATGCTGGCATAATACAATGGAAGGGCAGAACCAAAACTCCTGAGATAATACCTTTGTTGTATCGATGCCAAACAGGGTTTATTTGTATTTGTGAGCAAATGTACACTCAAAGACTTGACTGGGTTCTCCAACAAATGTAAATTTCTAACATGTTCTGTCCATTGGTGTGCAGCATATTCTGCCAAAGGAAACTTTTCTTGATCTATAGATCCATCTTTTCCACAAACCACCAGATAAATCATACACAACTGAGCAATGAATTTATGTGCCATCTGGTCATTTACATGAAATAGCTGGGCTGAACTTTGCAGGATTTTTTCTGAAAGGATATACTCTTTTACAGAAGGATGTGCTAGTTGCAATACATATTCCCTTCTAGCTCTCCATGTCTGCCCTTCTTGGACTATAACTAAAGTTGAGCTAATAATTTTTGATAATCCACTCTTGGGGATGGTCTGGGTATCCTCCAAAGTTTGCTGCTTGATATTGACACGTAGGATTTCAGGTAACAATTCCAGTTTAAGCTCCTTATATCCAAATAAAAGCCACTTCAAAATAGCTTCTACATCTTTTTGGTGATGTTTGTTAACCCTGACCAGTGCCTGGCAATAAGTCTCTTCCAAATCATCTGGCAAGTTCTTTAGGGCTGTCAAAATTGCTGTGCGAGTTCCCAGTTCCTGCAATTGTTGAATTTGACAATCAACCCATCGGATCCTATAAAATATTTCAATTATTAACTATAATACTGGGATTTATAATACTTACTGCCCATGAGCCCCATGTGCTAGAGCCTCTGTTACTTCCTTGTGAACATCCACAGATAAAGGTCTGTCCTGCAAAACTTGCTCAATGTGCCTTTGAATATCTGATTCTACTACTTGTTCATTCAATGATATTTCATAGGTAGCAGAGCTGATCCCAACTGTACTAGCTGTATGTCTGCAGGACACAAACATATGAATCTTTGAACCAAGCTCAACTAAGTCCAGAATGAGTCTTGAAACCAAATGCTGATCTGAAGCTTGGCATTCATCCATTGCATCAATGAAAATGCATGTAGTTGAAGGCTTCTGGACCAGAAGCTTGAGAAGAGTTGCTTTCATAACATCAGCAGGCATTTTGATCCTCCCTTCATTATTTTGCTTATAGAGGTCTTTTATGTGCTCCCAGTCTGATTGAAGGCCTACATCCAACATCAGGGAAGATAGCATTCCTTGATAAGTTCCCTTTGATTTGGTCTGATCAAGAGTGTCAAAGTAGAAATAGACAACTTGATGCTCAGTACTGATGCTGAGGATAGCCTTGGTGCTAGAAAAACAGACTTTATAAGTCATTGCTATAAGTATTCAGTTGGCCAATTAAACGCTTACCATAAAAATGTTTTTCCAGACCCAGCTGCAGATATAGTGAGTAAGCCTATTTTCTGTTTCAGACAAGTAAATTCATACCTTTGCCTTGAAGCCACAGCAAGCCGCCTTCATCTTTCCACTCATTAAATCTGGAATCTTCAAGGAGCCACACTCCAGTGCCTTTAGTCATTTTATTGTATGCAGCATTGAAGTTGATTGAGGGATTGGGAGCATCAATCCATTCCTGAATTTTGGAGCCTATAAAAGCATGAGTAACATCATAATTGTCTGAAATCTGGACTTACTCTCATTGACATTGCGAACAAACACATTATTGTTGGAGTTGATAATGTGACGGTTATCATTGTTGATATTTTGAGTCTGATTGCCTTGAACATTGTTCCAATTGTATGTGTTCCCTCCTGCATTCATTCTGACACCTTCAGGATGCATGGCTTGATTGATACTTTCTGCAGGAGTCAATGCTACCTCATCTGTTGAAGTTGCATTTGGGACTTTGACAGTACGTTTAATAAGCTGCAGTAAATGAAATAACGAACAAGAAGCTGACATACCTGTGCCTGTATCCTCAGAGTGTGTAGTTTGATGGATACTTGCTGCCGGAGTTGCTGCTACATTGTCCAAAGTATTGTCTGTTGAAAATTCAGTTAGAGCGCACTTCATAACCTGCAGGGAATCAAACAAGGAATATCTACCTGAGCTTATGACTGGTGTATTCTCAAGTTTCCTTTCATTTGCTTCAACATTGTCAACTAGATGTGTATCAATGCAGCAACGCTCATTAATGATATGGAAATAACCTTGGTCACAGTCACGCACCTGATTTGATTACTTCAGAACGATTGACACGGTCTGTCTGGCTCTGATTACTTTCAACTTGATTGCCTTCTGGATATGCATGAGTGAGTTTTATAATTAAGAGCGCATTCGTTGGTTTTCCTACCTGCATTCTTCCCTCTTTTGCCTTTCTTCTTCTTGGAACCGGAAAGTTTGCCTTTGACAGTATTGAAAGCTCGCTTCATGTTGAAAGATGATAGCACTGCGCAAGAAGTTTGAAAAGTGTCCAAAGTCACATGAGTGTTTATCAGAAGCGCAATGAGGCATAAAAGATAAGGTGTTGCGAATGTACCTGCTGACCATGATGTAATTCAGTTTCAGCGCCTAGATAAGATATAGGGCGTGGGTCTCGATTTGGTAAGTCAACTTTTTGACGTGTCGCGACTCGCGTCCCTCCTCGTCTTGTAGGCAAATGGTCTTTCAAGAGTGACATTGGAGATCTATTTGTTGTTTTGTGGGAGATGTACGTCTTGTATTGTTTAGTCTGACGAGTCTCCCTCTTGACAACCTCCACTTCGGATAAACCCCTTTGCTATCGCTTTCCCAAACTGCACCGAACAAGTCTCAACTGTAATCCAAGCAGGAGTGAAGCACAAAGTGGTGGAGTGAGTCTCACTTTCCAATTTCTACTCAACACTGACATTTTCTCTTTCGTGTCTCATGTAGCACATCTACGTCGCCAACGGCTCTCTCATCGTCGACCTCAGTTAAATGAGGGGTATCACTATCGACGCCGATATCTTTAACGGCATGTATCGAGACGAGGAATCACTTTGGGGATGGGGTTTCATGCTAAGGATATGGGGGGACACATTCTTCTTGTGACGGTCGTGTTGGCAAATGGGGCGATAGCAGAGATTTCCGAGATTTCGGTGCGTCTGCCCTACCATCTTCCCCCTCTCAACTAACTCGTCTTCACCCAGGGCATCCACAGCTCCTCCCCCTCCCTCGCCCTAACCACCTCCCTCCGCTTCCACACCCATCTCGTCCCTACCTCCATCGCTACTCAAACTATGAAAGCCTACCAACAGTTCGCCCTCTCACCTAACCTCACCAACCATATTGGAACAGATTTCGAAGTACTCAAACAAGTGTCGGAGAGGGGCGTGTGAGGCTTCTTATGTTGACGACGTATTTCGCGGTGACACCCGGTTTGAGTGGGGAGGAGGTAGAGGCGCGGTTTAATGAGATGCTGAAAGGGTTTTTGGACAGGTCTGGGTTACCCGAGCCGGGAACGGGTACGACGTTGGTAACAGGCTCATACATCAACATGTTGGGTGCTGGTGCGGTTCTGACGAATGGGGGGAGCGAATATGCATGATACGTTTTACGCAAAGAGTATGATGACACCTATAGAGGTACCGTTGACGGATGAGGCTATGGGTGCGATGATGGAGTATTTGGGGACGGTGGGGTGGGACAGTGAGCTGGTGAGTTTTTCTTTGGATTTTCCCTTTTTCCCCCCCCCCTCCCCCCCCCCTTTCCTTTTCGGACACTGTTATAATACTAAGATACCCTCTTCAACAGCTCTATCCCGTCGAAGTCGAACTCTACAGCGCAGTCAACTCTGCTATTAACGCTCTCCCTCTCGACGATACGGCGTTTGCGCATAGGAATACGCTTTGGACGTTTCAACCCTATGCGTCTTCGCTAAATAGTTTACTGCCTTATCCGGAGGAGGGGTTTGTGTTCATGGACGGTGAGTCACTTTTTTTGCTGGATTTTGGGGAGAGGTTGGCAAGGTTTGACTGACAGATCCCACTGCGTTATTTAGGTATTGTGAGGAGTATAGTGGATAATATGCCGCCTGGATGAGAACACAGGTGCGTCTTGTTTTTGTTTGCCTTGCCAACTTTTCTCTAATGTTTTGACAGCGCATACCCCAACTACATTGATGACTGGCTAGGAGATTGTATGTCTTGTTTCTCCTCCCCTCTTTCACCTCCTCCCCCTACTCTTTCGTCCTCCTCTCCTTCCCTCCCTCCTTTCCCCTTCTTCTCTATCCCGTACCGTTCCTCACTCACTGACGTATTTTATATATAGGGCAACACCGGTACTACGGACCTGACTACCCACGTCTCAAAGCTCTCTGAAAGCGGTGGTGGATCCAGGGAATGTGTTTCAGCTACCTACGTCGATAGAGGAATAGAAGAGCCTCGAGGATAATCTGAGGCAACAAGGCGATGTTGGGGGGATGTGGGAATGGGAGTAGGATATAGTGAGTTAGTGATGGGGTTTAGGATGGTTTGGATTGACGGGAGAGGGGGGGGGGGGGGTTGGGGTTTGGGGAGTGGAGATAGAGGGGTGAAGATCGGTGGGGGGAATTATGAGGCTGTTGTTTACGGGGCACAAACGATTTTCGGTTGTTTTTCATAGTCACTGTCTATCTAATGTCCCTTGAACTTGTGATAACCATTTTCGCCATATATTACTGTAATACAACTTGGCAGTTGTTGTGCGCAGCAATGGGGACATGTGTCTCCTTCACTACTGTGATTTCCCATTCATCACGCTAATATCCAACTACAGCATTCTTACATTGCCAACGGCTTGGGGGGTAAAAATGGATCTTTATTTGTCAACCTCAGTCAAACGAAGGATATCTTTGTTGACGACGATACTTTACACGTGCAAATTGAGACTGGGAATCACCTGCACCGCCCACCCGACGTCGTCCAACAGCCCAGCTTCAACGACCACAGACGGAAAGAAGTTATGTGATCTAACCCAACACTCCGCGAATAAAGCCAAACTCCGTCATACGTCAACGTTGACCACCACCTAGTGGGGATGACAAGCTGACGACAACGGCAACTGCGACAGCCTCCATCTCCCGTCCCCAAACCTCGTTACTCGTTACTCGCCGTCATTGCTTTCTCCTCAAATCCTCAGGAGAGAAAAAAAGGCAAGACGCAAACGCAACGAGGAAAAGAAAGAAAGAAAGCAAAGTAAAAGGGTCAAAGACGAAGGATGAAAAGCGTAAAAAGGTAAAAAGTCAAATAGGAAAAAAACGAAGAGAACGAAACCCGGAAACCAGAAACCCAGAAAAAGGCCGTGAGCCTAACTCTCCCGACTGGCCAACTCCAGGGTCCAACTCGCAATATCCAGATACGACGACAACGACAACATCAGACCAAATCCCATACCCACCTCCACCTCCAAAAGAAAGAAAAAACCGAGAACGAAAACCAAAAACCAAAAACCAAACGCCCAACTCGCCAAATCCAAGGTCCGCCCCAAACTCATCCCCCATCCCCACCCCGTACCTGTCCAGCTCCAAAAGAAAGAGAAAACCGAGAACGAGAAGCCAGAACCAGAACGGAAAACGAGAAACCAAAAGCCAGAACAAAACACCCCACGTCTAACGTCTAACGTCTAACACCCAACACTCGGCGTCCACTCCGTCCATCCCGTCCCAAAACCAAAACCAAAACCAAAACCAAGAACAGAAAGCATAAAGGGTTACGAAAACACGAAAAGACAAAACCAAACCCCCCAAAAACCATTATGGAACAAAAACGAAAAAGACTCACCCATATCATCAACCCTCTCCTCCGGAATTGTCCCATTCCTTACATACTCTGTTAAATTCCCTCCGAAATAAGAGTCTCCAGAGTCGAATGTGATGTTGCCAAGCATTGTCATCTGTGTCAGGTCAGCGGGAAGCAACGGTTTGGACGAGGGTATGCCCATTATGCCATGCTGTTAAGTTTTTCCTATCTCCTTCGTTTCCATCGAAATTGATGTAGTCTTCCCCAGAATCAGAGTTGATGAAGACGAGAGCAGCGTCTTTACGAGCGGCTTGGGAACGTAGGGAAGTGAGGCGCTAGGAGTAAAGTCGTCGAATTGCCAGTAGAAGAGGGTACCGACGGAGCGGTTGAAGAGGGCATGGTGTTGGAGGGCTTCGTAGGGAGAGATGAGGTAGGGGAACTGGGCGGTTCTGGAGGGGGAAAGAGAGGGGGGTTAGCGTCAAGTACATTGAGGAGAAGAAGAGAAACAAAAACAATAGAAATCACGTCCTCAACGCCAACGTCAAAGTGAACACCAACGCCGGCCAACGTAATCGGAATCCTCTTTGGCTCCAATGGCAACGGTAATAAAAAAAAAAAAAGAGACAATCCACTCACCCACTCCCCCACCCCATCGCCAAAATCCCCTCATTCCCTCCCTGATCCCCAAACATATTCGGTCCCCCCCTCTGCGGCGCAGCATCCAACCCAGCAACCGGCACCCCTCTTTCCCTCCCCGTCAGCGGTAACGCAGGTCTGCCTAAATCCGTATTCGTATGGGGGAACTTTTGCTTAGGTTTCTCATTCTTAAGAACAATCCCAGCACGGCCGATTTCGCGGACAATTTTGTAGTGGTCGGCTTGGACGTTGACACGCTCGTTGGTAGCTTCATCGGGGATGTTGAAGGCGTTGAAGTTGGTTGTGGGGTAGGAGGGGGAGTCTTGGTGGGCTAGGTACCAGGCTGCTAGGATACGGGTTGCTGTTGAAAGAAGAAAGAAGTCGGTCAGTGATCGTCGTGGAAAGGAGGAGCTTGGAAGAGAAAGGAAAAGACGAAAACCGAAAAACAAAAGGAGAGCCATAACCTGAAACCGAGAATCACACCCAAACATCGCCCACCCGACGTCGTCCAACAGCCCAGCCTAAACGGCCACAGACGGAAAGAAGTTACGTGACCTAACCCAACACCACGAATAAACCCAAATTCCTCTTTCTCCACGCCATACGTCAACGTTAACCGCCACCTAGTGGCAATGATAAACTGACGACGACAGCGACAGCGACAGCATCCATCCATCCTCCAATCCCAACGTCATCGTTACTCGTCGTCGTTGCTTTCTCTTCGTTCATAAGCTCTTTCTCCTCATAAGCTCAGGGGAACAAAACGCAAAACGCAAACGCGACGAGGAAAAGGAAGAAAGAAAGCAAAGTAAAAGGGTCAAAGACGAAGAATGAAAAAAGGTAAAAAGTCAAAGTCAAAGTCAAAGAAGAGAAAAACGAAGAAAGAGAACGAAACCAGAAACCCAGAAACCCAGAAAAAAGCTGTAAGCCCAACTCGCCAAACCCAGCCAACCCCTACCCACTCACACCCATCAACACCCGGCTATTGGCTAACGTGGAAGAAGCAAGAAACCCATACCCCATACCCAGTTCCACCTCCGCTTCCAAAAGAAAGAGAAAACCGAAGACGTGAACGGAGAACGGAAAACGAGAAGCCAGAAGCCAGAAGCCAGCAAGCCAGAAACCAACGTTCTACGTCTAACACCTCCACCCCGTTGCGAAACCAACGAAACCACCCAAACACTAAACACCCACCACCCACCACCCAATACCTCCAACCTGTCCCGAAACCAAAAAAACCGAAAGCATAAAGAGAGAAACGAAAACGAAAACACGAAAACACAACCAACTCCCACCAAAAAACCCTCCAAAAAAACCAAGCCATTAAAGAACAAAAAAAAAAAACACTCACCCATATCATCAACCCTCTCCTCCGGAATCGTCCCATTCCTTACATACTCTGTTAAATTCCCTCCGAAATAAGAGTCTCCAGAGTCGAATGTAATGTCACCGGGCATTGTCATCTGTGCGAGCAACAAAGTTAGCGTCAGTTCAACGAAGACGAATATGAGAAGGGAAAGAAGGGAGTAAAACCAAGGAAGACGACCATGACCACGAAGAGGATGAGAAAGAGAAGTAAGACGAAGAACGAAGACGAAGAAGACTCACATCCAACCCTCCCTCAACACTCCCAAACGTACTCAACGTAGCTTGCCAATCCGACATCATATACCCTCTGAACCCGTACTCTGATTTAAGCAACGCGTTGATGGTGGGTGAGTTTTCGCAGGTGTAGGTTGAGTTGATGGCGTCTGTGTGTCATGGGGAGATGCGCGTCAGTGTTGGACTTGGGTATCAAGAACTGGGTGGGTGGAGGGTCAACACGTACTATAACTACACATCAAACTCCCCACACCAGCCATAACACTCCTCAAAAACGGATGAGCATAAATCTCGTGTGTGGTTCGGGAATCGACAAAGGAAGAGGTGGTGGTTCGTTTGTGTTCTTGTTCGCTTTATAGAAGGGTTAGAGTCAGGTCACTTGGGATTGAAGAGAAGAAGGAAACCCACTTGAACATAAAATGCTTTGCACAAGCTGTGATACCCGCCTGTTGCATACCCAAAACCGTCTCATACGCAGCTTCACCAGCCAAAAACGGATCAGCTCCGAAACCTTCCCAGTTTCTGCATCAGGAAAAGCCTTATATACAACTTCATGCAATAACTGTATAATTATGCATTTTATGCGTAAAAATGCAAAAATTTACACAACTTACACAGCGTTTTGCATAAAGTTTGAGACTAGTGGAATAATTATGCATTCAGAGCAACTTTATGCATCCTAGTGCATGGCGCATGCTCGAAGTTGGATAAAAAAGCGTACTGCCGGAACACCTACATTCCACTCTTTGGTGCAACAGGTCCGTACCCGTATCGTCGCCAAGGTCTGGGTTGGTTGAGACGGTACAGGCAACACGGTCGCAAAGACTGTATACGGATGGTATACGACCCGTATCCGTATCGTACACACAGTTGCAAGAAATACGGTACAGTTACGGGTAGTCCATAAAAAATACGACCCGTAAGAAATACGACCGTAACCGTATACGGACGGTTGAGAGCCCTAACGGTAGCAAGACTACCGATTGCCCCATCTCCGTTATTCCCCATGACTCCAAGTATGACCTAGAATCCTCCCATTACTCAACAATGTTGCAAGTACATAGAGTGTTTTTCAGAGTCATAGAGTGTTTTTCAGTGTAAGTATGACAATAGGTACAACAGCAAGCCCGAACGCAATTGGAGCCTTAAGCTTGATTGACGGCAGACTGAAGAATTCAAACTCCGATGGAAGAACTGTACAGTTGATCGAATTTGATGTAAACAAACAGTCACCTGACCCATGTTGACTTCGTTTCTTTTCAACTTCGGACCTCATCAACTCAAGGTAGCAGTATTCCCGTGCAATCTCTTACCCCCCTCTACATGTTTCCAACGTCGCCCTCACTGCCTTCAGTCTGCAAGAGCAACCTTCGTTCGAGATTTTGCGCACATTGTACATCCCGACACGCCGCGTTTTTATAAGTAGCTTCTTTGTATTCTGCATATGTCTGCCTGACGGTGCACTACGGTATGTCTTCTGCTCATGTTCCACACCGCAAAATGCTCATAACCTCTCCACGTCTCTGTCTTTTGCGTTACTTTAGGTACAACGTCTGCAGGACTGCCCATGACAAATGTCGCTCAGCCAGTACCCTTGATTGTTTTGTGCTCTGCATGGTTCGTCTTCTTTTTTTCTTTTGCTTCTCTTCTACTGTCTGATATTTTCTGTTGCCCTGTCTTTGATCCTTGCTGAGCCGTACCATTGGTCACCGGGATTTAGCATGCCACATGTGTTTGGATATGTCTCGTGCCTCTCGGTCTTATTGATTGCACGGAGCCTCATTGATGTATGCTCAAGGTATGTGCGCAGCACTCCTTATCCTTTCTTCGAGCTAATAATTCTTATGACAGCCTTTCGTTTGATAATATGTCTAGATTGTGTAGAGACTGTGGTCTATTTGTATGATATTGCTCGTAGATAGTGTAGCTTATCGTTATGATTGTACTTCGAGTAGTTGCCAATACACTTCTTGCTATCTATTCATCTTCATTGTGTCAAATGTGATAACTAGGCAGGTATCTCACTGTGCATATTGTCGAGTAAAGGAGTATAATCTATGCATATCTATGTAGTCTGTTGCATAAGATGTGCATAATTGTGCATAAGTTTTGGAACTCAAGAAAGGACTTGCATGAGGAGCATAATATGCATAATCTTGCAATTTAACGCATTCTCATGCATTTTTCGGTCTTTTTCATTCCTTTATTGCATGAAGTTGTATATGAGGCTTTTCCTGATGTGCCTCCTTGGGCGACGCGGCCTGTATCACAATGCAAGTCAGCTTAGCAAGAAAGACAGTAATAAAGCGAAAGAGTACCCACCCATATTCATCATAGGCCCCAACGCAACATTAACCCCCTTACCCACATGTTCCCTCCCCATCGCCAACCCCCTCTCCCTAATCAACCTCCTATTCCACGTACTAGCCGCCATCAAAGCCGTCGGAAACGCAGTCACATAATCCGCAAACCTCACACCCAAAGGTGAGTCTTCCAAAAACAACCCAGGAAAGCCCTTTGCTTCATTAGCAGGGATGTTTCCAACACAAAGTCCATTCTGCCATCCTACCCCAGTGGTGACGTTGACTTTTTCTTCGAGGGTGAAAGTGGATAAGAGGGATTTGGCTTTGGAGTAGGCGATGTCCCATGCGTCTTGGAAGGAGGGGATAGTAGGGGGGTTGGTACCGGAGGTTGGGGAGGAAGAGTCGAAGACGGGAGGAGGGGAGAGAGGGTCGGTGGGGATGAAGATGGAGGAGATGGGTTGGTGGGATGGGATTGGGAAGGGGGTGAAGTTGAAGGGGACGATGGGGACGAGGTGACGGTTGACGGGGGCACCAAGTGGAGGGAAGGGGACGTCGGAGGAAGGGCTGGAGGGAGGTGCAGATGCCGACGAAGGAACCGAAGACGACACGCTGGAGGCCGACGCAGATGCAGATGCCGACGAAGGAACCGAAGACGACACGCTGGAGGCCAACGCAGATGTAGATGCCGACGAAGGAGCCTCAGACGAGACAACGGTAGGCAAGTTGGAGGCCGACGCAGACGCAAAAGTCGGAATAGAAATAGACAACGCTGGAGAGGACGACGCGCTGACTGCCGACATCAGCAAAATACCGGGTTGGTCTATCCGGGTCTATCGCTGCTATCATCTATTTATCCACGTCTATCTCTATTCCGGCTCAGTCTATCCCCGTCTATGTCTATTCCGCACGCATCTATGTCTACTCCGCTCGCGTCTTTTTCTATCCATTGGTCTATTCGTCTATCTCTGTCTTGATTACCTTCTTTGCTGGGCTAAAGGGAAATTTTCATGCATGCCGATAGATATTATAAAAACGTTGAGAAGCATGTATGTAATACCTTGTACTACGCTACTACAGGCTGCTAATGCTGTGTTTGCCTCAGGATGAAGAGGATTCTGAATTATGGGTGCGAGGGCGTGCGCACAAGGGAGATTCGGGGGGCGGGGCAGCTTTGGACTGCGGAGGCGGGTAATGGTAGAATGACGTCGGATGACGTGCAATTGCGTGAAATGGCGTTATCGTCTCGGCTACAGCATGGTCACGCATGTTGACTTTTTCGGCCCACCCCAACTTCAACCTCGTCCACGTCCTCGCTGTGCCCTCAATGTTTATCAAGTCTGAGTCCCTACTCCTGTCTACGGCATTCTCAACAATCCCATGTCTCTCGGAGTGAATGGCGTAAATCATGCAAAATGTGATCGTGTCGGATACACTGGACACGCTGGCATGGCCAACTTTTCAACAAACTACGATGTCCTTCAATTTCCATCCTGTGCTTCACAATACTTGGTTGTTCTAGCTCCCACTCACTTCAACGATCTGTGAAATCCCTACCCAATGTCTGCCGTCTTCAAAGTGCTCACTTCGTCTGATTTGTCCTAGTCTTTCTGGAATTCTGCAACGAGATTACTGTTTTTCTATAACGTATGGCTCTCGGTTAGTCAGACGTTTACTCACTGCCGTCTCATATGTATACTCAATTATTGTGCACAGGAACAGCTCACGCGATGGGATAATGAGCGACTTGGTGAGTCCCTTTCTGACTCTTGACTGTGCAAAGTGATTAAGGAGTCCCATCTACATCCAGGTGACTCCAAGGTGGTAACTCCGTGCGTTTCTTTTTCGTGTTTTACGTGTCTGTCTAATAAAGTCGTTTTTCAGATCCTTCGGAGCATCAAGCATCAAGGGCCGCTTGTACATGTGCAACTACACAGAAGACGTCGTCTTGACCATAAAGGTTTTGGTTATTGGGCAGGTAGGAATTTCAGATTTACCAATGAGTTTGACTGCGTCTTTAGAAGCTATGTATACATGTATAGACCAGTGTATAGACGTCAATAGAACAATGTCTATTAGAATAGAAGGTCGTCTATCGAATAGTCATGTACCTCTACCCATAGAACACTTTCTATTCTTCTATTCCTTCTATACGTCTAGCCATAGAAGGAATAGAAGGACCCGGTATTTTGCTGATGGACGGCGACGACGAGGGCGGCAACACAGAGCTAATCACCGCCGACGAACTCGGCACTGCAGACGTTGAAGCAACTCCTGACTCGGAACTCTGCGCAGACACAGCAGACACGGCTAGGCCAAAGCCAAAGCCCAGCGTTAACAACATCGTCGTCGGTCGTCGTGTCGTGTCTTCCTCGTTCCACTTTTTTTAATTTATATACTAAACCCCAACCTACTACGTAACTCCATTCAATTGGTCATTGATCAAAGGTGGGGTTGACAGCGTTCTGATCGGGTCCTAAGATCCGCCGCTCCGTATGGTAATCGTCCGAGATTACACCCGGTGGAGGTAGAGAGGGTGAAACGTCAAACGTGAAATTCGAATTCGAAAAAGAAAACCTCCCCGTACATTCATCTGTGCATATGGTCTCCCTGTCCAAGTACTATGAACACCTTTGACAGCACCTATGCAGTCCTAACGCCATCCTCACCTACACTACTTACAAGGGTCTGATGGATACCAGTGTTTGAGCTCCGGACCCATGACCTCTCCACTCGAGTCAAGAAGGATAGCCAGGAACTTTTTCAAAGAGATCCCTTGGTCACCGGATCCATCAGCCAAGGAATACTGCTACCTGCTTCTACGCAGAAGCAGCGGGCACAGTCAATCGTCATTCAAAAGAAACGTTAACCAATATACCATCATGTGCTACGTAAGGCTCCAACCAATTCCAATTAATTACTGATTTAATCGGTTTTATCGAATTAAAATTACAATTAGATTATGGTAAACCCAGTAATGGGTAATTAGTTGATATTAATCAGTAATTAATTAGTTTCAGGTCAGAGTAGCAGAAGGCTCAGCCAAGTGCCTCAAGTCTACTTCATACTGACTTGTAGCCATCTAATAATACTACAATTTACTCTTCACACTGCAGGATTGACCATACAAAGGAGAAACCTTGTCATAACTACTAACTTTCATGTGATAAAGACATGACAAATAGAAATTAGTCATCACAAGGCAGACCATAGGTGTACAATCACTATACATTGGCACATCCAGTTTAAGATAATGACTTGAAACCACAAATGACATAGATAATGGCACTTTAGGGCCACCAGAACAACTTCCT
Source organism: Tetrapyrgos nigripes (assembly GCA_013368315.1). NCBI lineage: Eukaryota > Fungi > Basidiomycota > Agaricomycetes > Agaricales > Campanellaceae > Tetrapyrgos > Tetrapyrgos nigripes. The sequence continues at coordinate 85,587 of JAACJM010000279.1, read as the reverse complement.
GTGGCATGCCACTGTAGTGAGTTGGGAAACTAATTAATTACTCATTATAATCGATTACTAATATATTAATTACCAATTCCAATTAATTACTGGATTTTGAGTAATCGTAATGTAATTGGTTGGAGCCTTAGTGCTACGACGTGCACTTTTTATACTCTACCCACGTAAGTAAATGTAGCAACTGTACATCGATGTCCATTGCACGCGTCCAAATGAACGTTCATCAATCGTTGTTCCAGAAATTCCAAAACTTCGTTCTGTCAGTACCAATACCTGTGTCTGGAACTTGTCCAAGTATTTGCAGGCAAAGAGTGGCTCGGTCTGGCCAGATCGGGAACTTCATTTTTAGCTTGCCCGGGTCTTTGACAGCATATATACGGATCATACTGCGCGAATTCTGATACCTATCGAGGCTTGAATTGACTTGGACCGTTGACCGTTGACCGTTCAAGGGAATTATGTTCCTGTTATTCACGCCGGAAGTACGTTTCTATCGGCTCGACGGATAGATGAGCAGATAGGTGTACGAAAGTAGGATGTATTTGGAGTTCAGATATATATACAAATAAATGTTATATTTTGACTCTAAATATTCATACAGAAAGAACGTACATCTGGAAACCCCTAATTACACTTGATAGGTAAACAAAAAGATGGCACATGTAATCTATGTAAAGATGTACAAAAAGACGCCTAATTTGTATAGCTATTCGAACAAAAGAAAGATAACCTTTTAAAGCTCCGGATACATGTCCAGAAATCCCGTATATCTGAAGCACATATATGGGTGCAGATAGGAGTCCAAATGGACCATCTATCCAGAGTTCAGATAGGTCTGCAGATATATCGTATTTCCGGAGTCAGAATAGGACGCAGGTGTGTCAGTGGCTTGACGCAGTCGCGTTTCCAACGTGTCCACTGCAAGACGCATCTGCAAGAAAGAAACACATAGTTTTTGTGGGTGTACACCCACGCATGTATTCATGGCCTGCCAGTCATCGTCATCGCCTTCATCACCAGAATCAGATCCAGACGGTGAAATATCTTGCTTGTGAGGACTTTTAACTTGTCACTCAACAGAAGGACGTCGGGGGAACTTGAAGCGGGAGGATACCATACCTCCTCTGCCTCGACTTCAGCATCTGAACTTCCAACCTCATCAACGTCACCCTCAGGCTCGCTGAGCTAGGAGAGATTTAGGCCACCTGGACCTGGATTCTTGCTACGGGTACGGCTCTGACCTGTCTGCTGGGATCCCGGCTGAAAAAAGATATCTTCTTCGGGAAGAGCTAATTTCAGAGCAGTCGGCAAACTTGAAGTGATGATGATGAATGTGGTAGTAATAGTGGTAGCGGTGGTACAGCTTGTTGTAACTGCAACCGGGACAAATTTAAAGTCCTTCCAGGGACTATCCGCGGCTTCTCCAGTGTGGCCTCTACCAAAGTCACCACCAAATCCTTAGGCTCTGTTTTCACTACTGGCTTGACAGTCTTCTCGACCGTGACCATTGTGGTCTGAGACCTCGCCTTGGGTTTAAACACCCTCGTCATGCTGACTTCTTGGCTCAGAATGCGTTTCTTTACTCCTCCGATTCCAACGCTATCTGCGTGCTGGTGTTGTCGTTCTTTGGCTTCCACTGCCTTTTGATGCTCCTCTTCTGCAAGAGTGACAGAAAGCGAGCGAGAACGGGAATGTTCTAGAGGACGAGACGGATGTCTTTCGCGAGTGTGAGAGGTACTTGAAGTGGCGGACAAGGCAGGAGATGGGTGTCTAGTTGACGAAGAGGACAATGAGACAGTGAGGTGCTTGGAAAGTTTGGAGGAGTCGCGTTTGATCGAGATCTTGGCAACGGAGACACTAGTTCGTGCCCGTTTATGGTGTCGTGTGTCAATATCCGCGGAGGCGTCGTCTTTGGCTGCCTCCTTCTCTTCGTCTGAGAAAGGTAAATTTGGAGACTTTCGACTGGAGAAGTGAACAGAGTTCTGGTAAAGTAGATACTCTCTTCAATTCCCAACTCTTCTGCTTCTTCTTCGTTGCATATCTTATCCAGGAGGCTTGGAAGTCCACGGTATCTGTCAGTTATTGACCGCGTAGTAAGGACAAGGAGATTGAGTAGTGTTGCTGAGGGTCTTCGTTGTGATCGAGCACAAATGGGTAGTCTCTAGTGAGAGACTTTTCCTGGTTCTCTGTCCATGTGATTTTGGGCTTGATGTCGAGTGCAAGGGAGTAGTTTGAGACGACCGCCATGACAGTTGTGAATTGGTTTGTCACAGACTGATTTTCTACACCCAAGAATGTACATACAATGCAGATACGAAAGCAAGAAACATGATAGCAAACAGAAAACAACGATGCTAAAAAAAAAGAGGAAAAAAGCCCCAAGCACTCAGCCAACAAGTTCCTTCGCCATATCAACGGCGTCGCAGGCATCTCTCAATCCAAATGCTGCTTTGAAGATGAATTCCTCTCGGTGCTTTGAAGAGCAATTCGGGCAAGCGCCATTGCTTTTGTGGGTATATTTGAGTACTTGCTGATGAGCTTCGTGTTCTGAAACATTTGTGAGTGAAAAGACTGATGGATACTGATTCAAAACATACCGATACCGAACATTCTCTCTTTGCTGACCTGGACCGAATATACCAGTTTGAATCCCTTCGACTTGTCTTTGCACCTCCACTCCTGCAATCTGCGTCTCGGTGTGCGACGGGTACAGCCGATTTTGCAGGCTTTGCCGTTTCTAAAGGACAGGACGTACACCCAAGCATCCCTCTTCACCCTAGCGGAAACTGGCCTAACCACCCAGTCATGGAAAACCAGAAACTTGCGGAAACAGTGAATGAACGATATGTAGAGTAGCATATCACGTACCACCATGAGTACGTGAATGTATTTGGGGCTTTGAGGACGTGTAGGCCCAGGCGGCAATGACAGAGGCGGGAGCCGGTGACCAAAGCGTCGGTCGCGTGATTATTGCTCGCGTCAATTCCTTCCTCCCAACTCCCTCTCATTTCCTTCCTTTCCCTCTCTTAAAACTCGAAGGCACAGACTTCTCTTTCCTTTCTCCTTCTCTTTCTCTTTCTCTTTCCCCTCCGACCATATTACTGGTCTTACATTCCCTGACTCCGAAACCAACCGTCAATCCACACTAGTCTTAGTCTTCACCAAGGATGATGCTGGCAGAGATATTTTTTGGCGGAAGCGTGTTGCAAGGGATGGTTGCACTGGGAGTAGCAGTGATGAGGCTGTGGCTTTGGAAGGATTGTTAGGCACAGGCAGCGGCTTGACGAAAGCGTCGGTCGCATGATCCACTTCATTCTTCACCTATTCAGCTCGTCTTTCCTCTCCTCCTCCTTGCCTCCTTGCCTCTACACAAATGACTGTGTGAAGGAATCAAACAAACGGCTTCACCGGGCAGCTTGAGATTGAAGGTTGGCGTTGGGTATGGACTGGAGTTGGGATGAACCTGGAGTATCGAGAAGTTGGCTCACTTCAAGGTGCGGCTTCCAAACCGGGTTCCCTGACATGATACCAATACCAGAAAAGCAGCAGTAGCCTATGGGAAAAGAAATCCCCCGTATTCAAACTCTTCTCCCGGAGTCTCCACCTCAACTTTCCAACTTTTTGGTGATCTTGGTTGGACTATCCGAGTGAGCTGAGGTATTCGCCGAGATCTCAGGATAATAATCTTCGGGGAGATATCTGTGCATCGGGCATGGCAGGACCAAGGGTTGTTGAAAATGGGTCATCTACTGCGGCTGACCTGACCGTCACATAAAAAATTTTAAAATAATATGTATGATATTCCTGACCCATTCTCCCGACTATCCATTCTATTGCATCCCTGAGAAAACCATGACAACGACACCACGGCGTCGATATCGATCGACACCTTCCAATATTGGTCCCCAGTCATTGAGTTGAGGAGGATGAGTGTGGCCATGCCGAAAAGACAAAAATATCCGCTCGACGGATAGATCACATCACTACTACTGATATAAGATATATCTGTAAAAAAGTGTGTTTCTGTATGCCTTTCTGCCGAGCGGATATTTTCAGCATGTGGGGATGAGGGGTTGAGTATGACCAGACCTAGGTTGACAACCATGAGGAATATTGGGAGATTAATTCCTGGTGCACATAATACAGGTGATCATGGCAATGAAGAACATGGATACCCAATAGTCCACTTAGCGACTCCACTCCAATCACCCAGTCTTTCACTGCCTTCACCACCAATTTCACGCCATTGCTTTCCAGTGAAATGGGGAAAGCATCACCAGAGATTCCTGCGCAGCGGGCATAACAGCTATTCGTTTTGGCGCTTTGGATGACCGACGACAAGGAATAGCTGAAAATGGGACATCCACTGTGGCTGATGGCCTCATTACCAAATAGTTTCGGTAAAAGATATTAAATTTCCGACACGTTCTCTCAACACATTCTCTCGACAATCCATGCTATTGCACCCCCAAGAAAAAACCACAACGGCACCGGCAACGGGATCTAGCATCAGATCGAGATTTTTCGTATATTGGCCCCCAAGTGCCACCACATCCATATTTTTCTAACTTTCCATCATCTCGTCATATCCTCGAGAGAACGAAACCCATGCAACATGTATCCCCATCTTATCATATCCTCGAGGTCAATGGGAGCGATGCAACCTGTATCCCTTCCAATAACGGGTAGAACCACCCATAACCCCATACATATACAAGACACTATGCCATGCTGAGAATACCCAGCCTATGCCACCAACAATCATTTAGATGCCCTCGACTGACGATCTAGTCCAGATGAGAGTCCGAAACCCCAAATCCAAGTTGAAAAAACCGGACTGGTGAACAAGCGGGAACGTCACGGTGATGAGTGCGTAGTGGGTACCAGCTGGACAAAGTCCAGAGAAGATGATCGCTCTGTCCACCTGATGACGACGTAATGCTAAGGTATAGGAGATAGCGACAGTGGCTTTCTCAGGGAGTGGAGACGAGAGGCAGAATATTGTCCAAGCATAATAAAGGAGCTATGGGAAGAGTCGGGTAGGATTCTAAACTGCATATCATTAGCAAAAAAAAAATCCAAGAATGACCAGTACGCTTACCCTGATTTCCCTCAAGCTCTAAGCAGGAACCCTTTGACAATTGCCATGTGTGGCCACCGCATAGACGCAAATTCTATCTGTATCAGAAGACGAAACAAGTTCGTCTTCAAGGGACGGAAATGATCGGTCTAGAGTATTCAGCATCTTTTAGTGCATGAACGACTCTACCAGGCACGTAAATAACGATGGGATGGTAGCAGCAATGAAAACAGCCATGCTATGGGGTAGCAGGCAAAAAGGGCCAGTTTTGATGAAGCGAGAGCCAGGACGCAAAGTTCATGAGATGCGATATCTTCCATGCTAGTATTTTGAGTACCAGCTGGGTCGTCGAAGAGTAAGACGTTGGCAATGTCTTCAGACAACATTCCTTTGAGCCTGTCCCACTAGCATAACCAATACGAATATCAGAGACTCACTCCACTGCTCCTTTCAACAGCAACAACAGAGTGATCGTTGACTGTAACGCTTGTATGAATGGAATACATGTATGAATTGTCGAGTTGAATCGTCAATAGTACCAGATTCCTTCTTCCCTGCATCTGGGAGGTATTTCAGTTGGCTATCGCGTTCACAGTATCAGACGACCCACGTACAACAAGTAAAAGCATTCCCATTGCCAATCTGTAGGCAAAGACTTGCAAAACGACTCTGGTAGGATCACCAGTGCCCATCCAGCGATTTTCATTGTTTTGCTAACACTGTACACGGAGAAAGAAAGACGACTAGAAGTCTTCAGTATAAGGAGAAAGAACACCCACATAAACATACATGACCAGAACGTACAGAGAAAACAGTCCCAATGCCCATTCTCCTATCTTCTCATCATATCATGTTGAAATTGCGCGACGTTAGACTATTTCGGTGACCCAGTGACCCAAAGACTTGCGAAATCGATGATGTGCATGGCCACCTGGAAGAGGAAATACAACCCGACGAGCCCCAGGACCCAAAGTCAGTTGCGATAAGCTATAAAGAATGAAAAAAGCGTACCCGGTTGGGATATGCGAGCCTCCAATGCACACCATAACCACCAGAGCTTCACCAATCTGTGCCAACCAATGAGTTCTCAGCTCCAGGAAACCCCGATAACGACGTCGGAAAGGTACCAACCCAACGAGAAACGGCTGGTGTCATATGTCTTGGTTCTGGGAGATTGATGAGCTGGCAGGTATTGATCGTTCTGGAGAACGTCTACAGGGACTGGGGTAGTCGGACTTGCGTGCGTTATCGATAACGACCTCGGAAACTAGGTAGAGAAGGTCCCAAACGTTGGAAAAATTTCCAGAATAAAAATCTGCATGTACGTCGAGGACATAATGCCCTCAACGCCCAAACCACTGAGACCAGCACCAAGCTGCACCCATCAGCGGATTCCTAGCCCCAATAGACTTCGCTAACGAAGCCCAAAGCATTTCAATCCAGCTGAAAACGACTTGGCACGTATGTCTTCAGGGTCTCCATATGAGTAACTGTCTTCAAAAAGATCTTTACTATACACTGACTTCAAACAGGGACTCCAAGACTTCGTCTACCGAGTTTGCAAAGCCTGACAGAAAAAAAATCAGATTACGATCATGAAGAGACGCCACCGCAACTCACTGAGAGATCCAAACTCCTTCCTCAATTCCCACATCCAACAAGTCACATATTCCATTACGGACCACCGCATATGCTTCAGATCAATCCTCAACAATCTATCATCCTCGTTCCATCTATTCTGTGTCCATTCTTCGTCTCCCAAAAATCCTCAAAGTAGACCGAACGAGCCCGTGGAAGCCATTCAGAGGAACAGAATTCTTTCTGGGCTAGTAGTATATCAGAGATCATGACTTTGGATTGAAGGGAATGATGACATACATCCAACCTGACCAAATTCTTCAATTTGGAGGGGCTTGGATTAGCCTTTGATTTGCGAGAAATGGTCCTCTTCTTGCTTGGAGTCTCGACGAGGTCAATGAGAGCACTACTAAATCTATTGACTCAGAGCGTGAGATGCAGCAAAAGTGAACATGCACTCTTGCTTGGGCTTGTCTGTCAAAAGGACAAAAATGGTTTTCCCAATCGGAGGTGGTCTAAAAAATTGTATGAATTATAAGTGTCAGCATTGAAGAACGCCCCCAGTCACAAGTCAATGCACCTGATATTTAAGATACAAATCCTCCATGAAAGTTTTCCTTGCTTCCGGTTTCCAAGGAATGAGGAACCTGGAGTATAAGCGTCAGCTTGGAAAGAAAAGGAGGAGGAGGAGGAGGAGGAGGAGGAGAAAAGAACTACCTTGCTACTGTACTGCAGATCTTCACACAATGGTGTCTCCTTCGTGAAGAAAGACCGATGTGGTGATAGAAGCGCATTCTACAGTGGGTCAAAAAATTGTCCACATGTTTCGCATTTTTGGAAAGATTGCCAATTTAAGCAATACTGAGTAGAGATATTGAAATGTGGTCAGTGATGGGCAGAACGCCCTTGATAAGAGCTACAATAATCTGTTTTATTTGTCCTATTTGGCTCAAAACTCATGGAGATATGATTGATTTAAAATGGTATGTCATTTGGACAATTTTTTGAGTTGCCACTTCAAAATCAGTATTGTAACTATGTGATGTCTCATAGATGACATCATAAGTGGAGTTGTACAATGATGCAATGGCTACATCATAATGATATCATAGCTGCCAGCTGGACCATATATAAGGGCATCCAGTTGTTCTATAGCCCTCATCAAATCATGAGACCCATCACATCCACCCAGAAAGACAATATCCTCTCTCTCCTCCAAACTTCTGCTTCATCCAGGGAAATCTCTGCTAAAACTGGGGTATCCAAGTCAAAGATTGCTTCTCTGGCCAAAGAGATGTATCCTGACAAGGAGAACCATCAAGCAGGGCGTCCTAGAAAGCTGTCTACCACTGATGAACGTGCTGCTATCCAACAAATCAACACTGGCAAAGCTGAAAATGCTACAGAAGTGGCCAGAAACATCAATCCCCTCCTTGACCAACCTGTCTCCACCCAAACCATTCGAAATTCCCTTCTCAGGCATGATGTGGACACATCTAAAACGAAGAAGAAGCCCAAACTCACTGCAGCTCACAGGAAGGCTCGTTTAAACTTTGCACAGAAGTACAGAAACTGGACTGTGGATGACTGGAAAAGGGTTATTTGGTCAGATGAGACTAAAATCAATCGATATGGGTCAGATGGACAGCAGTATGTGTGGGGGAGGAAGGGTGAATCCTTGGGAGAGAGAAATGTGGTGGAAACAGTCAAATTTGGAGGAGGAAATATCATGGTGTGGGGATGTATGGGGTGGGAAGGAGTTGGAAACATGGCAGAGGTGGAGGGCAGGATGAATGCAGAGCAGTATGTGGACATTTTGGAGAACAACCTTCTGGAGAGCATGGATATTTTGGGTGTTGATCCAGAGGTGGCCATTTTTCAGCAAGACAATGATCCTAAACACAAGTCAAAACTGGCCACCAAGTGGTTTGAAGACAACAACATCCATTGCATGAGCTGGCCTGCTCAATCTCCTGACCTGAACCCCATTGAACACCTCTGGACAACCCTCAAACACAAGCTCAATGGATATGACACAGCACCCTCTGGAGTTTGGGAAATATGGGACAGAGCAGCTGAAAAGTGGGATGAAATCACAGAAGAAGATTGTCAGAAATTGATCAGGAGCATGCCTAGAAGGATTGAGGCTGTGTTGAAGGCCAAAGGAGGGCATACCAAGTACTGAGCTAGCACTTTCTGTATTTTCACTTGCATGTCAAAAAATTGTCCAAATGACATACCATTTTAAATCAGTCATATCTCCATGAGTTTTAAGCCAAATAAGACAAAACAGACAGAATATTGTAGCGTTTATCAAGGGCTTTCTGCCCATCACTGACCACATTTTAATATCTCTACTCAGTATTGCTTAAATTGGCAATCTTTCCAAAAATGCGAAACATGTGGACAATTTTTTGACCCACTGTATCTGCACCAGAGGATGAAACAGATTTGTCTTCAGATATTGTAGCACTGAAACGAATTCAAATGCTAGAGTGGGGGAGAGAGAGAAAGAGTGAGAGGAAGTTCAAGATGGGAGTCAAGACAATAGATTAGACCTGACGCAAGTTGATTACTTCTTCACACACGTGACGCAGAACAATAACGCAGTAATACTATTAGTATTAGTACAATAACGCAGTAATACTATTAGTATTAGTACAATAACGCAGTAATACTATTAGTATTAGTACAATAACGCAGTAATACTATTAGTATTAGTACAATAACGCAGTAATACTATTAGTATTAGTACAATAACACAGGCTGTATCAATCACAGTTGACGCTCTTGGGGCATGGTCTTCATCCAGAAGACCATCTAAATAGTAAGACGTACAAGAGAGAGACATGATAGGTAAACTCGTAGCTAAAGCTTCTTAAGGAGAGAACGTGGCATTGTCTATAAAAAGGAGTCAAAAGTAGAGGAAGAGGATGTGCTAGTGATGTCAAAAAGGAGTCAACTTTGCTAACAACTAATACATATTTGTTCGTTTTTCTAGTCTATAGACAGTAAAGTTGCGATTATTTGTAGCACATTATTGATTGCCCGTGTGGCTAGTTTTTTAAGTTTGTGTTCAACTTTGCCTTCCCAAACTTTCAAAACATGCTCCTGCCACGTGTGTAAGAAAGCTGTGAACCAGCTAAAAAAGTAGAGTATCTCATCGAAATTATTCAAAGATGAAGAGGACTTCCACTTTCGAGTAATTTGAAAGCCTTTTGTCTAACTGACTGTCAGTTATTGGGACAGTGTAGTACGTGTAAAACTCACTTTGCTGAACTGAGCCATGTAGACAAACCAGTAATCCAATGTAATGACAACACCAAAGAAAGGCTGAGTGATTGCTAGGTGATGGTAGATCACAGCTCCAACAAGCAGAGACAGGTACAATTGATTTTGAGCCTGTTGTAGAGCATAGGTCTTCCATTCCAATGCAAACAGTGGAATCCAAAGCTCCTGCTCAGGCCAGTTGCGCACGTTGGAAAAAAATTGCCTTGAGAAAATCTTGGGTCTTTGGGTTGACATTGTTTGGACGGAGTATACTCCAGAAGAAGACATCCAGTTTGAAGCAGTCTCCCACTGGGAATGATAGACCTTCGATAGGCTTGAGTGCTACAAATTGTTTCTCAGCAAAGGCCCGACTGGTTGCTGTCAGCATGACATAGAATCATCAATGATTCAACTTACCTATAGTTTCCTTCTCCCAAATGTATTCCGACAATGTCCCGAATTGCCATATCAACATCAAGCCTCATCTCCTCTTCGTCCATCTTGTCATGCCATCTTGCAGTATGGCTGTACACTTCCATAGCTTTGATAAATGATATTTGTTCACTGCGGTGGAATGGTCTAGAGAAGTTCTCTTGAGGGGCTTTCTTCTTCCAATAATACTCGAGGATGTAAGCATACGCAGTCGAGGTAGGTATATCAGGAATATCGCCAAATTGTTCAAAAAATTCACTAGTGAGGCCATACTGTGTCGCGAGTACAAAGTTTCTGAGTTGTGGCTCCCCCAAACTGAATCTGCCCCCCTCCTCCCCAGAACTGGTGCTGCCTTCCTCCTCCTCAGAATTGGGCTTGCCCCAGGTCCTGTTGAGGTGCTTCACCTGATCTGCGATTTTGAACTGTCGGTCAGGTGTCATTTGAGCAAGAGCGGGAGCAATTGAGTTGTTGAGGTGTTGGTCCAACACCTAAAGCCTGTTAGTACTTATAAATAAAACGCAAAACCGAGGCCACTTCTCCCAAATTAGGGTATTTGTCCGATGAACATTGACATTGACCTTGAGCTTCCCCAAGTATTCCTCAAAATGCTCTGAACTATTCGCTATCCTACAAATTACTTTGAGCATGAAGAGAAGAAGAGAAGATAGGGACCAACTGGTCTACTTACAGACTCCATGCATCTCCCATTATGAGAATGTCCCTGGATGCTGGTTCTCCACGCTTGCCTTTGCGGGACGTCTGCTGCTTGGGAAGGCGCTTTTCAGGCCCATGGTTGTGCCTTTGTTCTTCAAGTAGCTCATCAGTGCTGGATGATGTGTCGGGTCGGATGGAGGAGGATTGACTTGTCATTGTCGTGTGTTCTTCGTAGCTACTCCCATCATCAGTCTCTTGATTAGCGCTCTCTTGATCACTCGGTTGGCCTGTCAACATTGGACTGCCTGGCTTTGCGACTACTGACATTGGAGCTGCTGTTCTCTGTCAGTATTAGGCAACGAGAAAATGTGGACGCCGTGAGTGTAAGATTGGAGTAGAAGGAGGGGAGTTAGAAATGAATGACGGTGGCGCACATGTGGTTTAGACAAAAGCGTTGACAAAACGCTAGCAGGCCCTGGGTTCCACAGATAGAAGCAGATTCTAACTGTACCAAAGAACGAAACAAATTTGTCCCCGAATCGTGTCGCACCGAAACGTATTCAAATGCCAATGAGATGGAGGGGGTTGGAGTGAGAGCCAAGACGACAATTGACCAAGTTACATAAGGAACATAATAAGTGCGCCTAATTAGACAGTAGACCGCCTTGATCGATAGCCGAAAAACGAGCCTCAGGATGGTGTAATCAGCTCGAACGCATAAATTCAGTTACAGTACCTCAATGCTACGGGTCTCTAAGCTCTAAGAGTGGACAAGATACTACTACAAAGTGTTTATAAACTACAATGTTTCATATCATAATGAAGAGAACATATCATGACGCAAATGTTTATCGCAAATGTTTATGTAGTGTCTATAGGTCGAGTAACCAACCAACGATTTTAAAAGAAAACAGCGACCTATTCTGGGCGCATCATGGAAGCCCACGTAGCCTTGAAACGCGGTCACAATCTCCCATTGGGATCCTGCTTTACACTGCCATCGTTGTTGTTGTTGTTGTCATTGTTGCCGTTGTCATTGTTGTCGTTGTTGTTGTTGTCATTGTTGTTGTCATCGTCCTGCATTGAGAATCCCCTGTTACAATAACTGTTTATCCCCAAGGAACACAAATGCGTCATATAGTAAAGACTTACAAATTCACAGCAGTGGGAGACGGACCATCAACTGTTGTAGGCGAAGCATTCTCTGTTGGGATAACAGTATTCTCTGTCAAGGACGAATCATTGTCCTCTGATGAGGATGAATCATTCTCCTCAGATGAGGACGAATCACTCTCTGCTGAACGAGTGGGGCAAACAATGAAGTTTCGAGACTGGATCCTGACAGTAGGCATGGGTACAACAATTCTACCATGTTTGGTGATGGCGACAATGTCAGGTAGCTGAAAACGAATATCTGGAAGTAGAACATTGTACGCCAGTCGTTTACTGAAGTGATTAACACTTGCGTCGTGTGCACGAACGAGGACACTAGATTCGGGGAAGACCGTGACCACGTCAGAACTCCATGAGGAACGGGCAACGAAGCCACAGGAGGGATCAATTGGTATAACGGAAGAGTGTGGGATGTTGTCTGCGTCCTTTTCAAGCTCATCATATGGACTTCCTCCTTCAGGTGTGCTGGCTCTGGGTATAGATTGGTCAGGACGCTGCGAGTGACGGGGAGCGACATCGCCGGGGATGTTGTCTGCAGCTTGGTCAGGACGCTGTGAGTGACGGGGAGTGATGTCGCCAGGGATGTTATCTGCGGCTGGCCAATCTTGTCCTTCAAGCTCATCATAAGAGCTTCCTCCTTCACATGTGCTGGCTGCATGCACCTGTACCTTGGTTCCATTGAGGCCGCTCCCTCCTTTTCCTCCAGATGGCTCACCACCAGGGAGAACTGGGGGTATAGATGCTGTGGGTGCAGATGCAATTGACAAAGGGTCCTGGATGTTGGATTGAGACAGCATAGGTGGAGGATGAGATGTCTGAAATAGAGCGTCAAGTGGCTACGGTGGTTAGACGTAGCAGCTTTAAAACGTACCCTTAAGAAATTTACGTTGTTTAACAGTTGGGATTAAGTGAGTAAGCGATACAAGCAAGATACAAGTACAAGGAACGATGGCGTTTGAGGATAATGCCTGTGTTGTCATGTGATTCTAGATCCGGCCCTCTACGCGCTTTGTAGGGGAGGATGTGCCGGAAGGGGTTTTGTGATCAGAGGAGCGCATCCTTTAACCGGTTGCTCAGAAGGTGAGTTGTTGAAGAGGCGAACTCTACAACAAGGCGGATTGACAGACGAACTGTACCATAAAGAGTTGTGTGTTTGCAATACGAATCTTTCAAGACGAGTCTATGTGGAATGACAAAATAAATACAGATGTGTAAAGGAGGGATATTAGAGGTGTGAAGAGTCTATAACGACTAATCACGGGAAAATAGAAAAGAGACCGTTATAGAACCCAAAAGTACTGACAACGAGTACAATGAATAAATGCCTAAGAGAACCACAGTACAGCAGATCAAGCTCCAAGAGTCCTTAAGAATAATGGGATTGTTACTATCGGGAAAAGGGGAATTGTCTCACTCATCCTCCTCTTTTACATTTGGAGTGTCCCCATCAACAGCCCCATCAACAGCGGGGTCCAGGAAGATGGGGATGGTGGAACTGGAAGCGACGACAGTGTCTTCTAACTTGACGCCATAGGATTTAGAGTTAGGGAAGTTGTCACTGGCCACAGTGTCATCTTTCTCGGCGTCGGGGGATGATTTGGAGTTGGGGAAGGTGTCATCAGTGAGAAAGGTATTGTCATTGTCATTGTGGGAGGGAGAATCGTCTGGGACAACATGGCGGGATGTTTGGCAGGATGTTTCATGTATCCAGTCTACTATTTGGTCGCTTGCAAGAGAATCGTCTGAGCTATCAGCGAGAGCTATTTCATTTTGCTCGTGATTGGCTTTGATGTGGTCGACTTCGACTGGATTGGCTGGCTGATAAGGCAAATCTGGAGTCAATGACATCAGATGAGCTCAAAACTGATTTACCTGAAATTTTACCTGACTTCATCCAGGGCCTTTTAATATCCCTATTTTTCAAATTCTCCAACACCCAGTCCAGTGCAGAAGTTTTGTTTTGAGAATCTTGTATGTGTTTCCAAACATGGTCATTGAACCATTGGGCATGTGCATCCAGAGTGGAGACATAGTTGAAATAATTAACAGGATCAACCAGAGGTCTCCACTCATGGACCCTCTGGATTGCAAACCGCAGGTTGCCGTCATCTTTCTATAGTATCCATCAGTGACTGGCTAAAAGACCTGGCATATATAGAGACTCACAAATTGAGCACGAGCCACAAAGAGCGTGGATATGTGCATACTGGTAGCAAGACCATAGAGCGGATACAGTATGTTGAGGCATGCATAGATGGCGGCACCACTGAGGAGACCAGCACAAACCTGGTTCTTAGCGACCTCAAATTGGGCTACACAGAACTCCTGGACCAAGGCAGGAATGTCGAGGTTATGCCCGCGCAATGGCTGTGGAATTCGTTCTTTAAGTGTAGTCCAGTCCAGAAGAGTCATTATATAAACCAACTGTTCTTGTGTAAGTGTTGGCCCAATGGAAAGACTGATTATGACATATTGATTGGCTCTGGAGTATTTGCTCAGCCCAAGGTCCTTAGAGCTGTTAACTACTGGTCGAACGAGACGCTCCGCAAATAGTTGAACTCTGGAATGTGTTAGTGGTAGGGTCACAATGTAGTGATGGAAGCACTCACGGTAGTCCATGTGATGTCCAAATGTCCTCTACGATGTTATCCAGAGGACGCCTGAACGAAGACTCTAGGGGTAGAAGGCCGGGTTGTTTGCGGTGGATCCAGTGGGTGTCTGCAAACTTTTGGTCAGCCAGCAACCCAATCGAAAGCAGGTGCAGTGACCAAGTCTCTGCACTCTCTCATTATGCCAGCTCTCTGTCAAATTGGCTCGACAGCGTGGATTTGATAGGTACGCTGTATCCTCTTTCTTCTTCTCGTCCTCTTCTATAACCAGAAATGTGGGCCCCCATATATGGTGGCAAGTACGAGCCTGAAAATTAGCAAATGGTGGCTATACTGCATTGTTTTGAGCTTATAAACAGGGATAGGAGCCAAACATGCCAAGATATTTGAAGACACATGACAGTATTTGTAGGTGGAGGGTTTGTGATGCATCATTAGGTATGGTCAAAGTGTGGGGGAAAAAATCCATTGATCCTTGTTGGTTTTATTCAAGCAAAGTTCAGCAAGGTCATCCTAAATGACTTACAAGATGTAGTATTTCGAATTTCTCTCCTCTTTTACTTCCTTCCTTTTCTGTCACATGTGGCAAGACAGACCTCATCCATGAACTGCCTTTTCTAGGTCACTTGTTCTTTCTTTTATCTCCACTTTGGTCATATACAGTAACCTCAGCTTCATATCACTGAGGTTAGTACTTATTCATACTTATTCTTCTATTTAGTCTTACTTACACAACATACAGCAAAGTCTTTTGTATTAGACTCCAAAGAGAAAACCACAAGAAGGCTCATAAAGCAAATGATTAACAAGGTCACAACCAGAGAGCCAGAGGGCCAGATGGTGGCTGTGTGGACGCAGAACGTACAAACAGAAAGCAAATAAAAATGGTCAATTAACGAGGCCACAAAAGCCAGAGGAGCAGATGGAGGTGGCTGTGTGACGCGGAACATACAAACAGAAAGCAAACAAAAATGTTTGATTAACAAGGCCAAAAGCCAGAGAGGCAGATGGTGGCTGTGTGGACGCGGAATGTACAAAGTGAACCAAACAAAAATGTTCGATTAACGCGGCCAAAAATCTGAGGTATAAGACTCCTCATTTCATTCGGACTCGTAATTACCATTCTTAGTGCTGCTAGCGCAGCATCCCTGACTCGAAGTAATGAAAGGAAAAGCATTTTTTATTGATTTGAGTACACCGGGAAAGTGTTGTAGTACATATGGTACACCCGCCCACTTCCCTGAATACGAGTACAGTTGTAAAAAGAAATGAAACGGTTGGCCGAAACTGGTTATGTACATATAGTACACCCACCCACCTCCCTGAATACAAGTACACTATAGAAAAAAAATGATGATCATATTGTGGTCCTGTGGAGTTACTCGGCTTTGGTCTTCTTGGTCGCACATGTGACTGTACCGAGAACAGTGTGCCCAATTAAAGAGAATTCACACACCAGCGTTAAACACAGCCAGGTAGAGCGTTAAGTCTCCCAGTAAACGCAAAACCTTCTCTGCACAGCTGCATGGTAGTTTCGGAAAGTTGACTTTATGCTGCGGCTGGAAAAGGGAGTGGCCGTTAGAAGGAGGGAATGGCATTAAAAATACATTGCGCACCTGTACATTACTCGCAGTGGTGCCATCCATAGTGGACATATCAAACAACGGAGGGGCAGGCCAAGCCAGCAAAAAAAAAAACCTTGACCTAGTCAAGGGACGGTAACGACCTGGTCGCACCAGAGCAGTTAAAGGGAGTGAAACTCGGCTGGCAGAGCCACGTTGCGGCAGAGTAGGAAACGTTCTATTTTGCGATGAAGCCCGCGTCAGATTTAAGGGCTGAGCAACGCTGAAAGTGTTGGGAATAGAGGCGTACAGGGCACCGGCATTAGTGTTGTCAAGGTGCGGTCAGAAGTAACAACGACGGGGAGGGAGGGCACCGCGTGGATAGTGACTGGTGACAGGAACCACTGAGAGTTCACGTAAAGCATCGAAAAGCATGAGCCAGTGAAGCTGCACAGTGGTCAGACGAGGGCGCGAAAAGGAAAGTGCGCTGTGGAGTAGGAAAACTTGAGTGATGCTGTGAAAGGTCCCTGCATGAAAAACTTGGCCCAGCCAAGTTTCAAAAACACGACCAAGTCGCGTCAAAAAAATTGGAAGAGTTGTGAGTTCTGCCCACGAACACCAGTGTTGAACAATAGTAAAACTTTGAACGACAAATGCTTTCCAGTCATCCAGTCGTACGGCAAATGCTGTCCAATCGACGGCTGTAGGGGCAAACCACCCGTCCCAACTGGCCCACAATCTTTGTACGAGGTTAAATAACATTCTTTAAAAGAGACAGAACACGCACCATAAAAGGTCTTCAACAATACTCTCATGCAGAAAGGGACCAGCCATACCACGTAGCACTACCAGTACCTCGTATGAGCCTTGCCGAAAAATGGTTAGGCTGAAAAACCTACATAAATTGGATATCAACTAGAGAATGAATGGACAAACTTACTTTTTTGCCACGTACCACTTCCAGTACCTCGCATGAGCCTCACCGAAGAATTGTTAGGCTGAGAAAACTTGCATAAATTGAACATCAACTAGAAAATGGATGGACAGACTTACTTGTTTACAACCGATATAAACATTTCGCACCAACTCTTGCACAAATTACTTCAGGGGCATCTGACATTTCAAATCAAACTGTTTTAGTCCAGTTACAGCGCTGGCGCATTCGCAGCCAGGACCGGCCTCAGGGGACAGAAATATCTGTGCAATTCAAACAGTAGATGGAAACTGAAGAGCGCGTCCGAGAGTGAAAAAGTACATCGTGGTTGTGGTGGAAGAATGAGTGACAGCGTGGAACCACCGTGATTCTATGGATGCTAAAACCCGGCCTGGTCGAGACCACCACCAAGGTCTCGCTGATGAAAAAAATTACTTGCTTAACCCAAAATACGTTGGACTTGTTTTCAACTACTACACTATAAACCGTACTCGATCTTCCAACTATTGCCTTTTTTTTAAGAAACAGCAGCGCCAAGAGCCTGGGACTGCCACGTTGCTTGCGGCGGCTCTTCCAAAGCTGACTACAGCTAACATTGTCATAAGCCATCGTGACCAGGTTTCTTTCCTAAAAGGAACCGGATGAGGTGCAGATCAATCATTCGACGACCTAGTCCCTCCTCTTCCCTTTGGTCTGAGTCGGGGAACTACACAGTGAATTATCTTTCTCGATTTTCTTGATCATACTAATCAGTTTTTAGATGCTGCTGTACGTGATGTGATCATATTACTCGTTTGACTTGCTCATTGTCTTTTGACTCTTTTCTAGATTATTCGTGCTCTTGAAAGCTTCGAGACGGGCATCGACACTATCTAAAACGCGATTGATGAGGCAAAGGCAGCTGCTAAAGCCACAGGAAAGAAGCCCGGAAAGGTTACAGCTGCGAGTTTCACGGACATCTGGTCAGACATGGTTGAAACCTACTACAACACCACCCACAACCTTCAAGAGAAGAAATGGCATCAAATCATTGAGGCGTCTGAACGTCTTGCGTCCATTGCTCACTCCGCTGCTATCATCAACATAGCTGGTGTCAGCACAGCTCAAAGTGATGGCAATTTAATCGTAATATCGGACTGATTGTGAGTACTTCGTTTCCTCTACTACCATGTCGAAGTACTGTTGCTTATACATCACAGGCAAAGCTCCCCATCTTTTTAGTACTATCTCAAGTTAGAATACCTCCTGCATTCAGTACCCAGTCCCTAGTGCGCAAACTTTACTATTCTTAGTACCATTCTACATGTATACACATCTAATGTTAATGAACAAATACTGATTGGAGCCCAATACTGCGACATGACTGTTGGGAATGAGGGGTATATGAGGTGTACGGTGAGTGGTATGATGAGTAGTATGGCGAGGTGTGTGGATGCATGAGGACGGTGTGTGGAGACTGGTATGGGAAATGTCGCATGGGTGCATAGGTGGGCATGGAAAATATGAGTGTCATCATCGTCACTGAGCCCGATCCTTCCAGTCACCCTGTGATCCAATGAAGGAATGGTTATGTTGTATAAAGTCCACTACACTCACTGTGCAGTGCGTCCTACGCCTCGGTACCTGATGGTATGATATACCAGCCTCAGGTCTATTCCAACGAATTCCAATAGTACCCTGAAAACCATCGCCCAGGTACAAAAGATGGGGCTTTGGATTCGGAGGCGGGCCGCTTTGCTTGATTATCGACCTTGACGAGGGGGCCTGGAAACTGGATCAACTCAGTTTCCTTTGACATGTTCTGGATTCAAATGAGGAGTACTATTGGACAATTTGTATTGCACAAGAGGATACAAGGAGCTTGTAAGTTGTCGGATCCAGGTCAGCATTGGAGGTAGACGTGTCGTGGTGGTTGTTGATCTGAAAATTAAATTGCTTTTTCAGCGGATGTCCACTATATTGACAGATCATGGATGTAGCCTACCCCCCCCCCCCCTCTATCGTACCTCCTGAGATGTCTGTTCCTCGTCCAGTGCCAGTAGGAAGAATTTCCTTACACAAATCGAGAAACCCTTCATTCCTGATTCGGACTGTTCTTCGTTTCAATAGTCAGAAAGGAAGGGCTTTGCTGCAGCTGTCTCTCTGCACCTCTCCTTGACCCAATGTTCGTGGACATCATCTAGGATGATGGAATTGGTTTTAAACCTTCGTAAAACTTGGTGAGAGTACCAGGAGACGCGATCTGTGTACAAGCCACACTGTCATCAAAGTTAAGGTTCCCAGCCGAGTGGCATATGTTTGGAATCTCAAGGGTCTGTCTTTAAAATTATAAGTTAAAGCCCCGTCAACTCATCGCCACTCCCACCCTCTCCTCGTCATCAGTTCATCACAAATCCCTGCTCAAACTCGAAGCTGCTAGCCTATATCTGGCAGATGAAAAATATCCAGAGTATGTGGCATCCTTTACCGCTCGACTTCACCGATGCTCTTCATTGACATTGTCCCGAAACAGATATCACCACTACCGTGTATGGCCACCCTCTACCAGGCCCTGGCCACCGTAAGTCTTCTGGCAGTCTCCAACTTATATAAAAAACAGTGTTGCTCATTCCTCCTATCCTGTCTTCATGCAACAGGTTGTGACGCCTGCAGTGACCGTCATACGAAGTGTCAGAAGAAACTTCCAGATGAAGACTGTCGTTGGTGCAGGAATCATGGCAAAAGTTAGTAGCACATCCTGTATCATCTTTACTCTTTCCTTGCTTCTTATCAGAGACTTCCCAGGGTTGCTTCCTTCTTCGATGTCATAACGAAATATCTGATCATATTCTTCCTGTTGAATCTCTAGGCTGTACTTACTGGAGATCAAAAGAAAGGAAGAGTCGTAAATGAGGGGTATGTGCCATCTGATTTGATGACATCCTCTCTGATCATAACCGTCGACAGCAATGGCAAGGAATGTCTTCGTTTCAAGTCAGCAAATCATACGCATTTGGTCAAGTGAAAACCCGTGGTGGTTCCAAGGATAACAAAGTCTACTTGATGACGGTGAGTATAACCTCTATTTGTCAGCCATCAAAGTTGTTTCCTCTGATTACAATCACGAACTATAGCCCGAAGGATGAGACAACCCCACCCTGATATCCTTGGGGAAGGAAATGACAGAGCAATACATTCACATCATCGACCTCAAAGGGCCTCGCAAACCCATTCGCAAAAAACATAAGCCTCGCAAATTCGTTTCGTTCTCGTCATCGATGCACAAGTTCTCAGTCAATCCTATGCGAAACATGATCCCAAAATTGCCTCCATCTCGCATCTCTCGTACTGTCACACAAAATTTGTTCCAATCCTCTGCCTACCCATATGACGAAGTCAATGATCAACAGGTCGTCATCCAGCCTCCCACTGTCATGCCAATTGAAGTGTCGGACCCCGAGTCTGACACTGACAGCAGTGATTCAAACCATTCACAATCATCCATGGTGTCCTCTAGCCTGACCACTGTGGCCGAACCACTCAGGATCTTCAGCCTGGTTCTACGAAAACCCTACGTCGACATTAACCATTTACATTCGCAGGCTGGAGGGTCTGTTGCTTCGACTGAAGACGCCAATGAAAACCATATTTATCACAAAAGCAACACTCCGTTTAATGGAGTTGCAATGATGCCGTTACATTCACATCCGCACAGACCATTGCATAACTGTCCAGCTTCGATTGGACTGCAGCTCAATGAACTTCGGTCATTGATATACCTCGACTTCGCTATGGTCACCAACCCTGCTTATCCCCTGGGCTTACCAGACCCTTCCGCTGGATTAGGTGTGCCAATGGTGGACTTATCAGTGTTACCAGGGCCTGTACTCAGTCATACTATGAACTGTTATTCCCAATATCTACATCATGATGAAACTACTGCCATCGAACTTGAAGGTGGGGATTTGAACTCGAATTATTTTTATGACTCATTTGTGCAATGGTGACTCTACAATGTACCTTTACAGCTCAGAAGTTTCTATCTTGTTTTGTTACTAGTACTACTCTTGATACTGTTTACATCTCAGCAAATGACATACTCATGGCTACCCTCTTGGTTACATATATGCACATGCAGTGTGGTTCTGCATATATCGTCAGTCTGGCTACGCGAGACTACCTCTTGGTATACCCAATTTGAAATTGATCTTTGATCTGGACAACACTGAATGAAGGTTGGATGACAAGTGCGACGTAGTGATATATTCATGACCCTCCCTCTATTTCTCGCTGATAGTAGTGTCTTCAGTGCAAGCTTGATGAGGAAGACTGAGCTAAATGTGTCGAGATTTCCTTCTGGAGATCAATGTACTAATATAGCATAGTACTAGAGCAATTTCTGACATGGGATGGCAATGGAAAGTCGGCTGAGGGTGCTGGGATTATTGAAGCTATAGCCTATTAGTGAGATTAATATGGACGATCAGGATGCTTGGAGTGGAGGAAGTTCATTACGAGTGGTGTTGACCCGGAGAACAAATTTGAGGACGCTGCGTTCCATTGTGTACGACCTCCTATCCAATCTCTGTTGATTTACTCAGGTTTTTTCATACAAGGGTTTCTGGTTGATCTTGATCAGTCTCATATTAGCTCTGTTTATACTTCGGGAAGGCACTCCGGACTGATCATACAGCGAGTTTGAGGAGCGATGGACCGTTGCCTTGGAGTCAGTTAGCCAAAAATTTCATAACCATAACACTGCGGATGGTCTCAAGCTTGTCTCAAGCTTTGCACTACCTATTGGATATTTGATGACAAGCACATCGATTCCGAGGGCAAAAAAAGAAAGGAAGAGAGCCTGGGAGGTGCACAGCAAGAGGGATGGCAAGCTACATAATAAGAGCTTCGAATTCTCAGGCTGTAAGAAAATGCGTCTGGGAGGGGCCAAGACAATAGATACAACTTGAAGATCATAGTTACCCCGAGACTGACATCCACTAGATTCGCACACCAAGATGGCATAATGTCTCAAGTGAACTTGAATAAATTATCAAACCATCAACGAACAGACGTACGGCAGGTAGATTAGACTAGGAGTCCAATGGTGGCTCCATGGCTGCCACCAGCGCCCAAGGCCAATCTGCTCTAGGTCTCGTTAGAATATCCTGGCTCATACCTTCTAATACAGCCTCCCGGACCGCATATACCACTCATATTCTCTTCATACCCATTCCACCATCCAGTCCGTCATCCATTAATATTCCGTCCCTCATCATACTCATCCCAGCACCCATACTACTCCCATTCCACTCGTCCCATTCATCACCCCATACACTCATTCGCCATCTGGAGCATCCTTGTATTCAATGCCACTGATGCCTGAGGATCAAAAGCAGGCGTTGTTGACCTTCTTGAGAGGTTCCTTGAAGTTGAGCAAGTTTAAAGCGATTAGTTTCTAGGTCATTGGTAACAAGAAGAAAAGGAATAAAGGACTGAGTCGAGGAAAGGTGGACATTGATGTCTCGAAAAGAGATAGATCAGAAACTTTTGCCCGCCACATAGTCTAATATGATAATCGAAGACCTTGCCAGAAAACATGCTCTTCCCCATGAGGGCATTGACACTTAAAGGACCTTCAAAATAGAGAAGCTATTGGTGTGATTGTCGCCGTCAGGGTCAAGTCTTCTGTAACTTCTTCAAATTTTCAGCAGGATTTTCGCTGGGGTCCAGTTTACAAGGTTGTGGCGATCGTGGGAGTACTAGTGGAACGGAGGGTCAACGTCATGGTGATCGTGGTAGTAGTGGAACGGAGGGTCATGCTTCATTAACACAGCCACAGGCATAGCACATCAATAGTCACTAGTCAATATTGGAGGAGATACAGCTACGTAGTCTACGTTCCCGTAGAAGTTCCAGGCCTTACACCTGCATAAGGATCACATTTACTCCAGTCAAATATAGGGAAATTGATCTCCCTGAGGCAAAGCTCCTCCACTTCCCAAGGCTGCTCTTTCTCCATCTCGTCCAAGTACTCCTTCCGGAAGAACGACCTGGGAAGATTCTTTGGCAGTTTCTTCTTGACGACTTGATCTTGAGGCCGACGCCTTACCAAACGATTTTTTTCTGCCCGTCTGTGTGAAGACAGCAACCTCCATACCGGGTGCCGAATCAACTATCTTGAACAATCCGTCGAAGTGCTCAGCACGCCAATCTAACACCAAAACTATCCTGATCTCTCGTTTCACCATCAGATTCCCAATGTTTACGGTCTCTTCACCATCCTCCTCGTCTGACATTCCATCTGATTGGAGTTGACTAAGAACGTCAAGGACATAGGACCAAAATTCCAAACCTTTGACGTCTTTCCTCTCTTTCTGATACTGTACCATGACCACGGCAATGGCATGGCGCAATTCGTACTTCTGACCACCTGGTAAGGAAAGAGAAAGAGAAAAAGAAAAGAGAAGGGACTCACTACGTGACGCATGTTGTGATGTCTGCTTCTCTCTTTGGCCTTCTCGTAGTCACCATGCAGATGAAGCATGATCTCCTTTGGAGTCTCTCCCTCTGTGATTGGGCAGGCGTTTACAACGTCGCGCGCAATGTCCATGAAACGGGTCTGCACGAGCTTTCTCCAATCCTCAAGGTTTTTCATATTCCCGAGACGACCGTCCTTGCATAATTTCGTGATTTCAGCACCCTCTTTGGCAATGGTGGCTATGAGAGCTTTGTTCCAGGGTAGGCTGGCAATCACTGGAGAGTCTAATCCACGTTTATCAATCCATGTGTTCCTGAGTTTCGGCGCATGTGCAACTGGATCTTGCTTGAACAGGGCTAGTCGATCATCCGAGACTTGTTTTCGCAGAAAACATTGGTAACTATATTTAGCATGAAGCGCTTCTTGTACAAGATCCCGCTGCAGTTTCTGTGAGGCACATGAGTGTATTGTAGGCATCCAGAAAAGCCCAGAAAAGCACAGCACTTACGTTCAGGTTATGAGTCACCTCACCAGGGCTGTATCTTTCCTGCGTCTCCTTTCTAGCCCACTTTCTCTGAACTCGATGATCATTGCGTTCCTCCTCCGAACCCTCATCATCCAATTCGGCAGTACTGTTGTCTTCATTGTTGGCATCATCGCCGGGTCGATTTGTCCATGGGTATTTGGAAGTATTCCTCCTGGAAGTAGAGGAACGTTCAGAGGGATGACTTGGCCTATGGTGGCGACTTGATTCAGGGGAATGACTTCGCCCAGCCGCTTGACTTGAAGTATCTGCACCTCCTGACGGTCTAGGTCGGCTGGTGTCAGTGTTCTGTCAAGGTTTTTCAGAATCTGTAATGAGTCAAGTACTACAGATGTGTACCAATGATGCTGGGAAATTGTAGGTAAATGTGCGTTGCCAGACATTGCTCAACTCCGCTTCTACATTTGCATTCTTCAGAGTGCGACGCAACCCACCGTACTTCAGAAAAGAATGGCCCAGATCTGACTCGGGCTGCTGAAAATTCGGTGGGTCCTACACAGCAAGTTCTGGTGAGCTTCATTCGTAAGGGCTAAGCAAGTACTCAAAACTCACCTTCGAGGAATTTGACGTTTCCGGTGGGACCTTGCGCAAAAACCAGTCAGTTTTGATCAGAGGTACATGCAGATTCTCAGCTCACTTCTTGCTCCATGTTTTCCCGAAGCTGGATGAGCTCAGCTTATTTCTTGCTAAGTTCGGTGTCTTTTTGGCGTATCTTGTCCTCGTGCTCCTTGATAGTACCCTGTTACATACCACGAATAAAATAATGGACACGGCGTATGAAGCAAAATATGTACCTTATAACCGTTGATCAAAGAGGTGACTCTCTCTCGCTCCTGGTCCCATTTGCGCTGGTATTTCTCAAGTTCAGTGCTGCATTTATCGAAATTCTTTTGAAGCTGGTCCATGGCCTTCTGGCGCTCATCTCAGTCAGCCTGTAGTTTCTGCTTTGAGTCTCTGAGTGAAAGGTGAGATTTCTCAAGTCTCAAGAACTTTTCTTTGAGACTGCCCAACTGGCCCTTTGAACAAATGGATCAGAAAGTGACTGGGGACCAGAAATGATTGAATACGGACTGTCAGGCCGGTCTTCTCTCTGGTGAGATCTTCGTTCGCAGTCTTTAGCTGCAAAAAACAAGTTAGAAGCCATTCAACCACAGTGCCACTGGAAGGGTATAAACCTGGTCTACAGCACTGCAACCGGACTCGTTCTCCTCCTCAAGGGCCTTGATCTTGGATTCCAACGCTTTTACCTTGTCCACCATCTTCTCATTTTCAGGAGTCTACGTCTCGTAAACAAACAATCACTGAGAGATTAACATAAGGCAGCCTACGTTTATCTGGGATGAAAGCAGTGCTTTCTCCGCTTTCAGTGTTTTGACTTCAGTTTGGAGTGCCTGCATCGGAAAGGACCTTGTCACTGTCTGCCTTGAGCGTTTCCCAATCTCCCTTCAGCTGTTCAGTTGTCGATGCAAGCCTCGTGTTCTCAACTTTCAGTCCATCCACTGTCGTTGATAGTGACTCTATCTGAGATCTGAGATCAGTGATTGTCGTTGCAACTGTTTGTTTGTCTGTTGTCAGTTCAGCGGCCATTTGCAAGGCTGCATCCTTCTCCTGCAAGAGTCGTTTGGCAGCTGTCTTTTCCTGCCCCACCTTGGCTTCTAGCTCTCTGATCTTGGAAGTCTGATTCTTGATGCACTCGCACAAAGTGTTGATGGTTTCCATCATTTGTTCCTCCCTCTTTTTGTATTCCGCAAGGTCATCCTGTCAATTCAGTAAGTGGAACCGTCCTTAAAGATTTGGATCATTGGCATACATTGAGAGACTTTTCCTTGGCGAGATGGTCCTGGAAGTATATAGTCAAACATATTATAACCTGATATTTGACATTGACTTACCTCAAGCTCTTTGTCGTTCTCCTCCTACAATTCAGGTCCTATCAGTTACACGAGTATCATACAAGTGCGAGATTACTCACGTCTAATCTGCTGTTTGCTGCTTTAAGCTGTTCCTGTGGCACGATTAACTGAATGTTTAACTGAGGGGAGGTGCCATGGCTTACGAGGATATCCTGAGTATAATTGGGAGGGGCCTGGGGCTGCATAAACGAGTGAAGATCGACAGGGATGTCAAGCAAACGCAAAGTCACGAAACGAACATGGACTCACCTGACTGGACTCGAGCTGTCCTTGGAGCAGCGTACAACTATTCATCAACTCGTCATAACTTTGTTGCTTGTTCTGTGGAAAGACACGAGATTGGAAACATTTCAAAGAGATAACATTGATAGAACCGTCACCAGTAGTTTGTCCCTCTCCTCCATCACTTTCTCGAGACCGGTCTATATGATGTTGGTTGCCCAATTTCCTGGAAAACAAATAAAGATCTTACTTGGAGTCGTTCCTTCTCCTCCTCCGACTGATTGCTCTTTGCGACTAATTCCTCTGTGCGCTTCTGCAGCGCAGCCTTATCTTGCATAGCTTTCTTAAGTTCGGCCTAATGGGGAAAGTCAAGCAAACACAAAGTCACAAAATGGACATGGCCCACCTGAACAGACGAGAATTGATTTTGGGATGTCGAATGATTGTTCCTCAGGTTGTCGTAACTTTGTTGATTGGTCTGCAGAAAGACATGGAGTAAGACAAACAAAAAAGCGAAGAGCAGAATAACAGACCGAAAGCTTGTCTAGTAAATCAGCATTGTCTTGTTTAAGCCTTGTCTGATGGGGGAAAACATTGAGATTGGTAAAATCAGGAGGAAGAGTCCAAACACACATTTTCCTGCTCGTTCGGCAGTACACCTCGCTTTGCCTTCTCCTTGGCTAGTTCATTCTAGATCCACGATCAAGATAAACAGAGGAAGATATCCATTGTGAAGAATCCTACCTCGACGCTGGTCAGTTTAGCCTTGTAAGCATTAACCTCTCCGTCGTGTAAAAAATCTGTTCAGGAAATTTCGTCCTCACGATCTTCCTGCTGCTCTTTCATCCTCCTTACACGAAGCTGGAATTGTGTCAGGGGACGGAGTAGAGCGATATACTTGTCACATACCTCATTTTGTAGCTGTTGCTGCCATTCATATCCTTCTACTTGAGTCCGCAGTGTTTGGATCTCTGCCTGTTCAATGAATGTCAGATC
Source organism: Tetrapyrgos nigripes (assembly GCA_013368315.1). NCBI lineage: Eukaryota > Fungi > Basidiomycota > Agaricomycetes > Agaricales > Campanellaceae > Tetrapyrgos > Tetrapyrgos nigripes. Next base: position 58,163 of record JAACJM010000279.1, on the reverse strand, counting down.
AGTTCTTACGTAGTGGGTGCATCTCTTATGAGAGCGCTCTCTAGTTTCAGGTTCAGATCAGTAGCCTAAGGGAGACGTGAATATTTCTATATAGGAAACATGAGAATGAGCTCACTTCAATTTCAGCCAGGCGTTTTTCGAGTGAAGCCTTTTCTGACTATAATTATGGCTGTAAGGAAACGCCGGCGAAAAGCAGAACAAGATGTTTATACCTTTGAGAGCTCCAAACAGTGGTTAAAGGAATTTTCTTCTGACTAAGAGATTGGAATTAGGAAGGTCAGAAAGAGGATAACAAGGTAATATTACCTTCAAGTGCTCTTCCATCTCGGCCAAATGTTTGTCAAAGGATTGCTGTTCTGACTGGAGTCATCGCAATCAGAAACGCCAGATCATGAAAGCGAAAGACATGGAATAACAGTGCCTCCCGGAGCTGTTGCACAAGGACAGTCTTTTCTAACTGAAGTGATTGTCATTAGGAGAAAAGCCGACAGCCACAACAACAAAAAGGTGACGCTACCTTCCAACGCTCTTCAACACCTGCCATCTCCACTTTGGCTCGCTTAGCAGAATCCACGCCGTCCTTCATATGTGCTATCAGTTTCTGGTGAGGCATTTAGCAAATTGGTCCAGGATAATCCAGCAAATGGTAGCTCACCTCCTTCTTCTGAATCTGGTTCTGGTATTCCAATACTGTGGTCTCCTGATTGGGAATGAGTGGAAACGATCGCTATTTCGACTGGAGACAACACACAAGCTTGCCTATCTCGAGCTTGAGTTTCTGTATCTGATCCTGATGCACTGCACTCAGGGCTGGCTCTGTGACCACACTCCCATCTTCGCCTTCAACTCGCCTATTCTTGAGAGGAGTAGAGTCATCATGATCTTCAATATCCTTCGGGAAAGGCATTAGAAAAACTTGGAGAGCCAACAGAGAGCTTCAAGTACTCACTGATACCAAAGTCCTTTTCAAACCCCTCGATGGCACAGTGGGTTCTGGATCTTTCACCACATCCATGGGCTGTTCCGCAGTCGACATAGGGGCAACCAAATTGGCAAAGACCCGAGGGCGTCCTTTTAGAATCTATAGGTGAAGCAGCAGATGGCTAGTCGTTCTCTTTGTCAGGTACTGGGGGAGGGTGGAAAATGCTGAGCAAGTGGTTCCAGCACGGGTGGAAGGCAATAAAAGCAGATCCTTTTCAGGATCTGACAAAGGGGAACGAAGCACACAAATGGGGATGGGTTCTGATAACACACCCAACATAATGACGACTGTGTAGCAGTATAGTGTTCTCTGCTCCTCGGGTAGAGATAGAGACGCCAAGTTCAGAAAATTCCCAACACTTTAGTATTGGGTTTGAGTTCAGAAAATAGGTAGAAAAAACTTGAAGAATCATCGACGATGCGGTAATTGAGCACATGATCTACCCGCCGGTCCAAGCTTCTTTCTTTCCTTTGTCCAATGTACACAATTGGTACCTCTGGCTCCGTGCCAGCCACCTGGCACTTCTATAAAGCCAGGATCAAGACATGCCTCTCTAGATATCTCTTCCAGTCATGAACTTCTTCACCAGTATACGCAGTCGTCCTCAAGCTTTTGGCCTAACCGACTGGTCTAGACTGCCTGTAGCTGAGGGTACCGGTCTTACGCAAGATTCTGGCGGCTCTTCTCCTCCTAGTACGCTGGACCATTGTGAATCGTCTCGTTCACCCTCTCCTATACCAGCTACTCAGTCATCCGCTGTACCTGGTGACGAAGCTACTTCCGGCTCTTCTACGCATAGGAAGGATAGGAAGATTCGCAAACCTCCTGGTGAGGTGGGTAGGCCTGGTCGGGGTGGATACTCGCTTGGGAAACAACTGGGTTGGGATCCAGCAATATATGCTGATGTCAAGGTGCGTAGATGTAGCTCTTCTACATTCGAAGTTGTGGTACTGACAGACGTTCTCAGAAATATGTAAACTCATTATGCAAGAAGTATCTAGACGATACTCTGCCTCTCATGGAACAGGACATGGTCAACGTGCAGTGGGTCCAGAAGAAGGTGCATCTCTATAACTTGCAACACTTTAGGCATCGCTGACATCCCCAAATTTGCTCAGGCTTCCACAAGATATCCTCAACTAAATCGATATGCCCACGATTGGGCCACGGACGACTTCATCCGAAGTCACCTAAAGTATCGCAAGACTCATCTACACGCGGAACAACTGGAGGAGGAGAATAGGGCGCTGAGGGCCGAGAAAGCTGACAACCTCACTTCTGAACCTGATGCAACCACGAGGAGGAACAGAGCTCGTTGACCACAGGACTCGGCCACATAGCTCTGCAGGTCTCATGCACAAATCATGGTCTGGATTTTTACGTCCATCCTGGTACCGGCACATCTACATGTATCCTTACTCGTACTGGCACATATACACTCATTCTTACTTCCAACTTACTACATTCCTTGATCCTACCACATTCATTAAATTGGTCTTCATGATACATACGCCACATATGTAACAATTTCAAGCGTTTTAAATAATTCATATCAATGATGCTCATAGATGTGTTACTCGACATAAACCCTTCCTTGCAACCACCATGATGATCACTGTAGCAGTCCTCGATGCTGACCGTGTCTATAGTGGTGAAGACATCGGTGAAGAGTCAAGACCTTGTCGCACTCGGAACCTAGTCGAACAGCGCTGACAGCTCCGAGAGTCATTCTGCCTGCTCACTGCACCCAATTCTATGAGGTGAAGATGACCGAGTATGGAGTATAGTCCTCCTTTCTCTTTCATTTTCCTCAAGCAGTCTGTCATGCTGTGCCAACTTGTTAAGGTATCTGTCATCGTCAAGTCTTTTTCAGCTGTGTCCACTATGACAGGGGGATGGATGCTGCAACGGGAGGTATGGATAGAGGCAGTGGTTGTACGGATTCGGGATATGAGCCACAATTTCCGAAAGGGTTCTAGAGGTGCGGCGACTGACCCTGGAGGTATGGATGGGTGCTGGTGTTGGATCAAACGGCGTGTACACCACTGTGATCCTGCTGAACAGTGGAAAACAGGACTGTATCATCGCACTACTACTACACAATCTTTACTTTCTTGTCTTGGCGCTGCCCAGTTCCACTATACGACGCCTACTCTTTGCCTTCGTCTCCTTCCTTTCACTTATGATGAGGTACAGAGTCTTCAGAATGGTAGCGAGCATCAGCTTTTAGTAAGCATGATTCTGTTCAAAGTAAACCTCGCATTTCACTAAATTCTTCATGAACGCGATAGTCATTAGTGCCCAACCGAGAAGAATTCCAGTAATGAATGGCCCTCAAATAAACAATATCTTGCTAGTCGCGCTGATGGAGAAGGTAAAGTAAGTATTCTTTATCAAAGACGAAAAAGCAGAGAGTGTACGAGCTAATGTCGATGATTTCTTGGCCCATCTCCTTCAAATCTTCCAAAGTAACCATTCCTTTCGCAAGCGTGATTGCGCCAACGATAGCCATGGGTGTGACAGCAACAAATTTCAAGAAGTCGATGAATCCTTTGTTAGACATGACTTGAAAATACTTGAAGCTAAACGAAATTCGACTGTTCAGAAGGTTTCAATCAGAGAAAAAAAGAATCAGCAGAAGCGTACTCACCTTGACAAAGATGGAAGTTGGTAGCAGGTTACTGGAGGGAAATGTCCTCATGTCGGGCTTTTATAGACGAAAGGACAAAGGATCTTGACTTATGCCCTTACATAAGGTGGAAGAAGTCTGTCAGGACACGCTTGGTCACCACACATGATGGGTGTGACCAAGATGTTCGATTGCGAGTCCCGACGGTTACCGGACGTGGGTATGTTACCCCGCCGATAAGGGTGTACAGTTCACGTCCAGAGCGTGTCACTGTCAGCAATGTCCTCGGGAGAATGCATATTTTTGTATATACGTGTCAGTATGATTAGAGGTACTACAATGAAACTTGTAATACAGGAGAAGTGAGGGATGCTGAAGGGGCAACTATGAGGTAAGGATAGTGATCATAGTGCTTTGAGTCTCTTCTCTTCCTGCAATTTCTGAATCTCATCTTCATGAATACCAAACAACTCTTCCATATGCTCGGTAGTTAGTATACGAAGAAAAAAAGATTACCATCCATGAAAGCTCCAAAGGCACCTCTCTCCTCCTCACCTGTCATCAACTCATCACATAACCTGAAAATTTGTCCTCTGGCGCGCTGGATGAAGTCTGCCATCCTTTCCCTCTTCAACTCCAACATCCTCTCCAACTCGTCCTCATAAGCCCTAACACACTCTTCTGTACTACCCCAGTTCATGTCGACGAACACATCCATATCCTCTTGTTCCACTTTCAGCCTCTGCCATAGAGGTTCTAGTGGAGCATACATGGCCTGGATATGTGATTCTCGTCTTCGTTTGGTTTCTTCGAGGGTGGAGCACAAGTGAGATGCCCAAGACATGAGCACTGCGGATAGATTAACATTGTTGAGGCCAAGAGGTGGAGAGCTGAGTGTCTGAGAAGAAGCTGAACGCCCCTCTGCCTCGGCTGCTTCGATGCAGCCAACAACTGAGGTAACGAAGACATGCCGGTGAGCTATGTCCGAAGATGAAGAAGGGAAAGGGGAGTCTTTGTCATCTGATTCGAGTAATGGGAAATAGTCCTTGGAAGTACGAGAAGCGGGAGTGGGTGTTGTGAGGATGAAAGGGTCAAAGGAGGATGCGTGGAGTCCGAGTGAGTGTAGATCGCGAGTTGGAAGATGAAGTAGAGTGCGGTATGGGTTCGAGGTCTTCTAATGTGGGTGGTGTGATCCCTAGTTCTGTAAAAGTTCGGATAATTGGTTGAGACATTTGAGCTGCAGAGACTAGTTAGGATTGCACTGAGAGGTGAAGACATAAGACTTACTACTTTGCTTTTGCCTCTGACAAGCTCTTTCTCCAACTCGGTTGCTACTCTCGTCTTCCTGCGCTGGTGCAGGAGTTGGATGAAGGATATCATGACTGAAGTAGTCAAGAGTTCGAGCGAGAGCATTGAGACGGTTTGTGAGATGGTATATATGGTACAACTAGTAAATCGTCAGTACACAACGAATTGATAGCGCCAAGTGACACCTACTTGTCTGAGTTTCTCTTGGTATTCTGATGCCTGTTCAAATCTTCTCGGAAGAGCGGTCTCCTTCCTCAACTCTCCAACGCTAGTTCTTGTAGCTTTGATGTTTCCACTGGAAGCGAAGGGTGTACAGTTCATCATTACCCTGCAGAGAGGGAGTGGACCTATGCTCGGACCCTCGGGGATACGGCGCTGTTGCTACTATGACACACCGTGGTCCGAGAGTAGACCCACAGAGCACCCATTTCCTTTCCCGGACTGGATAGTCAAACTATTCAGTCCCACAAAGGGAATATTTTCGCCACTCGAAAGTAATTGTTTACTTTTGACTTTCCACTCCGGGAAAGCTTCTAGCTGTCTTCCCCATGCATAGAAGTAATTGTTTCTATACAACTTTTAAGCCCCAGAAAGTCATTGTTTCCTTTTAACTTCTGGGCTAACTTCTCAGCACATATAATAAATGTCTCTGGGCAGTGGTATATCTTGTTGTTGCCTGCCCAGACCTGACGCTCACTGTTGTAAGACTGATATCCTCGATGAGTTCAAGGAGCTTTGCAGAATCAAGACTCAACCTGTCGATGAAGAAATCGCTCTCAGTCACCTTATCGGAACTCACGCTGGTCCCCAGGGTGCACTCCAGTATTCTCTCTACTTTGGCGACAATTGGAAACAGATCCCATGGAACAAGATCGTTGTCTCAAACATTGCTGCAGCAGTATTTGGAGTGTTAGACGATGCGGGGAAGACAGTTGACTTGTCGTCAGAAGTAATGCAAGCTATCATTTGGAGTTTCGTGGTGCAGGTCCAGGGTGCATACAAGAGGTCTCTTCCTCGTGCAGAAGAAAACGAGGCAGAAGCTGATGCTCGAGTAAAAGAGTATAAAGACTACACAAATGATAGGATGAGGGTTCGCTCCCGCAAGATACAGGTGAGTTTTCAGACAGTTTTCACTGCAGTCTGCAGAGTTTGCTTATCTTACTACGCAGAAACTCAACAAGCGTTGTGAGCACGTCGAACAGCTCCTCGAGGTTAACGATCATCTGGAACATCGAATTGGGCAAGTTCTCCTTGATGACCTCGACGTTGACAGTCAATCCTCCGAAGATACAGATGACAAGAACCCAGCTGGATTTAAGGTTCTTGTTCCAAAGTACAGGCACAAGGCTATCGGCCCCATTCTCCATGACATTGACATGCAAGGTGCGGCTTCGTATGAGCAGTCGATGAAGCAAATTGGATTCCGCAATCGCCTTCCTGCATCCAAGAAGCGCCGCTATACGGACCAGGAGTCTACTAGCCAGATCGTGAAATGTTTACCTCGTTACTGCTACGATGATGCGTTCTTCAACAAACTATCGGGTCCCGCCAAGGAAACTTTAGACATTTCAGACAAGCAATACCCTCAATTTGATCAGTGGGTTGCCTTGCATAGTGTTGGACTTGGAGGCAGGGTCTGATAACGTTGAAGGCTGGTTCTGTCAGACAGGGACATAAGGTTACGATAATATGTATTATTATGTGACTTGTAGTTATGAATTATGACTTGATTTTATTTCAATATCAAAGTGACAACGAAAGCTATTGCATGACGGGGTGCCCGCTGAGCTTCTCCTAGCATTGTCTATTATCTACAGGATTATCGACATCGGATACAGTCTGAGTCTGCGTTATTGTTCTGCGTCACGTGTGGGAAGGAGTAATCAACTTGCGTCAGGGTCTAATCTATTGTCTTGACTCCCATCTTGAACTTCCTCTCGCTTTTTCTCTCTCTCCCCCACTCTAGCATTCGAATTTGTTTCGATGCTACAATATCTGAAGACGAATGTGTTTCGTCCTCTGGTGCAGATAGAATGCGCTTCTATCACCACATCGGTCTTTTCTCGCGAAGGAAACACCATTGTGTGAAGATCTGCAGTACAGTAGCAAGGTAGTTCTTTTCTCCTTCTCCTCCTTTTCTTTCCAAGCTGACACTTATACTCCAGGTTCCTCATTCCTTGGAAACCGGAACCAAGGAAAACTTTTCATGGATGATTTGTATCTTAAATATCAGGTGCGATGACTTGTGACTGGGGGTGTTCTTCAATGCTGACACTTCTCATGATTCATACGATTTTTTAGACCACCTCCGATTGGGAAAACCATTTTTGTCCTTTTGACAGACAAGCCCAAGCAAGAGTGCGTGTTCACTTTTGCTGCATCTCACACTCTGACTCGATAGATTTAGAAGTGCTCTCATTGCCCTCGTCAAGACCCCAAGCAGGAAGAGGACCATCTCACAAATCAAACCATCTTGAACTTCCTCTCGCTCTTTCTCTCTCCCTCCCTCTCTAGCATTCAAATTCGTTTCGGTGCTACAATATCTGAAGACGAATGTGTTTCGTCCTCTGGTGCAGATAGATTGCGCTTCTATCGCCACATCGGTCTTTCTTCGCAAAGGAGACACCGTTGTGTGAAGATCTGCAGTACAGTAGCAAGGTAGTTTTTTCTCCTCCTCCTTTTCTTTCCAAGCTGACGCTTATACTCCAGGTTCCTCATTCCTTGGAAACCAGAACCAAGGAAAAACTTTCATGGATGATTTGTATCTTAAATATCAGGTGCATTGACTTGTGACTGGGGGCGTTCTTCAATGCTGACACTTCTCATGATTCATACGATTTTTTAGACCACCTCCGATTGGGAAAACCATTTTGTCCTTTTGACAGACAAGCCCAAGCAAGAGTGCATGTTCACTTTTGCTGCATCTCACGCTCTGACTCAATAGATTTAGTAGTGTTCTCATTGACCTCGTCAAGACTTCAAGCAGGAAGAGGACCATCTCTCACAAATGGAAGGCTAATCCAAGCCCCTCTAAATTGAAGGTTTTGGTCACTTTGGCCATGAGCAGGACCAGCTGAGTGACCAGCGGCTTGAAATGCTCGATCATTTCAAGGACCGTGGAAGGTCTCGGTGGGAGGTTTGGGAAGTGCATGGAAATTGATGGGTGGGCCAGCAATTGCGAATATTTTAGCGGAAGCCAGAGCTGCTGCTGATGCTCGTTGTGTAGCTGAGGGGAACAGCGACGAGGTAACTAGAGCCCTCAGGGTTGCAATGGTGTTGGAGAGTGCTGTTCAAGTTGGACAGAGCATGCAAATTGATGGGTGGGCCAGCAGTTGTGAATATTTTAGTGGAAGCCAGAGCTGCTGCTGATGCTCATGGTGTAGCTGAGGGGAACAACGACAAGGTAACTAGAGTCCTCGGGGTTGCAATGGTGTTGGAGAGTGCTGTTCAAGTTGGACAGAATATCATAGTGTTTTGATCCAATTTCTGTAGCCTTGAGTTGTAATAACGGGCCTCTCGGATTTGAAAATGGCACTCAAGGTAACCTCTACAGCAATTCAGGTGTGTTTTTATCCCTTGCCGGTAATCCTCTTGATTATACCATTATCTGCAGAATGCTTCAATTACGTTGCAGACCATGCTTTCGACTACAGCACGTATCCTGTTGCGAGATTCGTTGTTGAATTTGGGTGAGTGGAACGTTTTGCTGGTGGCAAGTATCATTGTTAACGCTCCAGAAGGTCAAGGGCAAATGGAGGATGCAGTCAGAGTGTGGTTACCAACTCCTGGTACCTCCGATTCTAATCAGACCTTTGCGAGGCTGCTTGCTGAATCACTAAGATAAAAGGAGAGAAGAAAAGATAAGAAACGTACAGAGTCACAACTCACGCACTGACCGACTCATATGATGCCGACATCAACCAGTTACGAACTCCAATTGCACTCAATTTATTGGCCCGTTTGTCACATCACTACTACGGTATTCTTTCACGTAGACACGTCTTGCAGTGGACGCATTGGAGACGTGACCGCGTCAAGCCACTGACGCACCCGCAATCCCTCATCTTCTTCACCGAAGAGTTCTTCCTCGACGATGGCCTCGATGAGAAGACCAAGAAGGTAAGCCTTACCTTTCTCTTTCTCATCATTTTTCGTGTCATACTGACGAGTCTCTTTCTTTTCTCCCATTCCCCATACTCATATCTCGTCTCTATCCTTTCACGATTGTTCTGGGTCGCCAAGAACTCGAAGAAAAAAAAGCTTCCGATCATGTCATCCAATGATACCTCGACTGCCCCGTCTGATGCGTTCTCATCGTCTTTGACGATGTTGATGCCCCAGAAACGCGCCAGAAAGTCCCCAAGACCACCAACAGCTCCAGCAAAGGAAGATGTTATCCTTTTACCTTCCTTACAGGTCCAGACTCTATTCCGATGAGGGGTCAACCACTCTCACCTGCAATGCAGACTGTCACCAAAGACGAAGGGTCAGACCAATCCGTCTTCAGACCCCATTCCATGGCCCCGACACCTCTTGCTGACCCAGTTCTCACCTCTGATGGCCACATGGGTTTGGAGCACGGGTGGCCTCGGAAACCAGGCCGAAGAATTTGGATATACAGACAAGTGCGTTGCGTAGTGCGCAGGAGGTAGAATTGGATGGGGTAGAACATGGCAGTGAGATGGATAGCAGTCGAGGAACTTTTTATGGCAATCCCAACCAGACGCTTCCCATTCACATCCTCACCCGAATACATTGCCTAAACCTGGTGCTCCCCTGGACGTCGCTTTACAGGGCTGAAGGAAAGGAGGTTTACATGCATTCTGCTATTCCAAGGGCTCGTTTGGTCTACTTTAAGGATTTTTTGGGAGACGAAGAATGGACACAGAATAGATGGAACGAGGATGATAGATTGTTGAGGATTGATCTGAAGCCAGACATCCCCATGCGGGAAATTTGCCAACGCTGTTGACTGTGACGCTGTTTCTCCTCTCAATGTTGGATACAAAGTAGATCGTGAGTCTTTTCAAGTCACTTTTAGTTTTTAAACTGATACTAAAACTACTTAATCGCACTGCAGTTACATCCTGATCGCATTCAGCGAAATCTTCGTCCATCACCGGCCTCGAATACGCATTCACCAAAGCACCCAAAAACATGCGTTCCCTTAAGCTTGTCATGGCTTTGCTTTTACTGACAAATGCATTTGGAGCAAAGTAGAGGTGAACGAGAACGAGACTAGTAGGATTGTGGAAGTGGTCGACACTGATTTGTATTCTCACTTTGGCATTGGCATTGGCTTTGACTGTCGACGGGCCTTGGCCCTTTGCACATCCTCCTCTTCTAATCCCTCCTCTCCAAGACCTCCATAAGCATCCCTTCCTCGCTACCACCACCGGTACCGGTACCCATTCCCCTCTTCACAGACTCGGGCTCGGAGAACCTATCCCCATCCCCAGCGTTGACATACCAATACCAGGAAATGGCCTCCCCCTCCCCCTCAAACTCTTCATATTATATATCCCTCGCCATCAATTGGGGTCAGTTTTGGTGTCTGTGCCCTCGAGTTTTAAGAAGAAGATGAGGAATTCTGGCACGCTGAAAGTTTCTGTACGCCTTTCTGCCGAGCGGATATTTTTGTGTTTTCGGCGTGTGGGTATTTTGATGACATAGAGTTGGAGTTGGGATTGGAGGTGTAGAAAATTTGTAGGGAGAAGGAGAGGGAAAGGAAGGAAATGAGAGGGAGTTGGGAGGAAGGAATTGACGCAAGCAATAATCACGCGACCGACACTTTGGTCACTGCCTCCCGCCTCTGTCATTGCTGCCTGGGCCTACACGTCCTCAAAGCCCCAAATACATTCACGTACTCATGGTGGTAGATGATATGCTACTCTACATATCATTCATTCACCGTTTCCGCAAGTTTCTGGTTTTCCATGACTGGGTGGATAGGCCAGTTTCTGCTAGGGTGAAGAGGGATGCTTGGGTGTACGTCCTGTCATTTAGAAACGGCAAAGCCTGCAAAATCGGCTGTACCCGTCGCACACCGAGACACAGACTGCAGGAGTGGAGGTGCAAAGACAAGTCGAAGGGATTCAAACTGGTATATTGGGTTTGGGTCAGCGAAGAGAGAATGTTCGGTATCGGTACGTTTTGAGAGTATCCATCAGTCTTTTCACTCACAAATGTTTCAGAACATGAAGCTCATCAGCAAGTACTTAAATATACCCACAAAAGCAATGGCGCTTGCCCGAATTGCTCTTCAAAGCACCGAGAGGAATTCGTCTTCAAAGCAGCATTTGGATTGAGAGATGCCTGCGACGCCGTTGATAGGGCGAGGGAACTTGTTGGCTGAGCAATTGGGGCTTTTCTCCTCTTTTTCTTTAGCGTCGTTGTTTTCTGTTTGCTATCATGTTTCTTGCTTTCATATCTGTGTTGTATGTACATTCTTGGGTGTAGATTTGGACGTTTTCCATCCCAACCGGCCATTCCTCCGTCTTTGCCCGTCGAGCTGTTAGCCCGTATTTTTGGAATCCTCTGTGAAGGTCAACCAACAAAGTTCTCCACATGAGGATAATGCAGAGTTACCCTCCACTCTCTCTCAGTTCATTGTGCAGCGCTTGGTGTCAGATGCTATTTCGTTCCTCGCTTCAAACCTCCACTCAGACTGTGCCTCGTACGGTCTAAACATCATCCGCTGTCGGTGCACTTGTTTCCGGGAGCCCATGAAGATCATCCATTGGTACAACTACTCGCTGTGTCTCCTTTTCCATCAACCACCATGTCCAGTCGCCCTTCCATACAGATCTCGAGCTCCTCCAAATCTGCCAGCTCGCTGGTCACTCCGAGTCCTGCTACTCTGGCCAATCCGCCAATGCGCTATGTTGACGGCGCAATGATGGACTATTTCTTGATCGAAGTCGACAACACTCTACATGAATCTTCAGCTGTAGTGACTGCTCGGTCCAAGAGGATATAGAAAAAGAAATGGTCGATGCCGGACTGATCCCACCACCACAACCTGCACTATTGACTTTGCCTCTAAAGACCGAAAACCCCAGAGACTCGACCGTCAGTCTCAATTCTCGTTCAGGGAAAAACGCTGCAGTGGATGAAGAGGAAGAAGCTATCAGAACGCGTCTTGAAGCTATTGGATTGCATGTTGGTGCGAACTTTGCAGTGTTTTTACCCCATCCCTCAAGGTATTCCAGCTCACCAAGTCAATCCAGGGCATCTACGTTTTGCAAGACAACGCTTTCAAGACCATCACACGTTTATCGTCTTGGGAAGGACGGGCCAATGCTACACACAAAGCCAAACTTGGCAGCAACAGCGTACACGACGACTTCTGACGCAGATGCGCCTTGCAGTGGACGCGTTGGAAACGCGACTGTGTCAAGCCACTGACGTGCCTGCGTCCTATTCTGACTCCGGAAATATGATATATCTGCAGACCTATCTGAACTCTGGATAGATGGTCCATTTGGACTCCTATCTGCACCTGTATATGTGCCTCAGATATACGGGATTTCTGGACATGTATCCGGAGCTTTAAAAGGTTATCTTTCTTTTGTTCGAATAGCTATACAAATTAGGCGTCTTTTTGTACATCTTTACATAGATTACATGTGCCATCTTTTTGTTTACCTGTCATGAATCCCTTCATGCCTTCGCTTCTAGACCCTGTTCTTTGTTCTCCTTTCATCATTCTTCTCCCTTCCATCATTCTTCTCCCTTCCATCATTCTTCTCCCTTCCATCATTCTTCTCCCTTCCATCATTCTTCGCTTCTTTGGTTCTAGATCATGTTCCTTGTACCTATGGCTTCCATCTTCTTTGATGCATCATTTCTCTGATTGACAGATCATATCTGTACCTGTTACACATATTGACATCACTTAGATACCTGATTATCATTCCTTGATTGTTTCCATCAGTACCTGCTGATCTAATCTTGTTCTCCTTCGCACTTTTGTATATATACTCCAGGGCTTTGTAGATAGTTCCTCAGTCTGTCCACTTCTGTCCCTCTGATCCATACTGCTCAGCATTGTCCTCAGTACTATGTAGACTCTGGCCCAGTACTGGCTTACTCATGTATACCATCTATTTGCCTTATTGCTTCGTCTTTGGTTCCTGTGTGGTGGCCTGAGAGGCATCCAGTCCCTATCTGAACCTGTTCTTGACATTACCTATCAAGTGTAATTAGGGGTTTCCAGATATACGTTCTTTCTGTACGAATATTTAGAGTCAAAAAATAGCATTTATTTGTATATATATCTGAACTCCAAATACATCCTACTTCTGTACACCTATCTGCTCATCTATCCATCGAGCCGATAGAAATGTACTTCCGGCGTGATTGTTATTATATTTCAGCGCCTACATAGTACATATATAGACTACATGTACGTCCGTCTAGCTATGTAGCATCAGCTCATTACTTACTATGTAGTAGTCATGTATACAAGCTCAGACCTCAGGCCTCAGACTCGGATACAACAAGTATAAAAGTATACTCAATTTCAGAACCTTGAAACGAGTGTATATACATATCAACCTGCCGTGAACCGATGATGGAGATGGAGATGGATGTCGATGCACTCACTGTCCGAATACTGTCCAAATACTGAGACAAAGTAAGTTGCCACCGACACCGATGGGATCAATACCTATTGGATTCGCATTTGCACTTGGAGGCGCACCGGTACCGACTACCGACCGACTACTGACCGACCACTCATGACGAACAAAGCATAAGTACTAAGATAGATAGATAGATATGTAGAAATACACGCCATGGTCCTCTACGCACATACCGGGTACGGGTGTAATAGACGTTGTATATAACCTGCCAGTGGCCATAGACCACATCATACACACATCTACTCTAAATCTATATATGACATATGTATGTAGACATTTAGGAGTTTAGGTTGGTTCAGAACTTGAGCCGTCTTAATGAAGCTAGCTAATAGTAGTGCTGCTATCATTGACAATTGTCCTATGGTTCTATGGGCGAGTCTATGTATGTATGAAACAGAAACCCGGGCCTACTTAGTAAGGCCCAAGTTCTAACATCCAGTGCCAGTTTACTGTTCATCGAGTTCATTGGCACCATCATATCATATCCAGTGTTGCCGAGGTCCGGTTCGGGTCAGGTCCGGCCAAAATTTTCTGGCCCTCAACCTGGACCTATGGGGTCGGTCCACCTTCTCGTTGGACCTTGACCCTGGACCTGCTGGACCCGGTTCAAGAGGGTCGGTCCAGGGTTGGCCCTGGTCCGCACATTGAAAATTTTTTCTCGAAGGTAAAGCCATAAAAAGTGCTCCAGTCCATAAATAATGTATTTTACTACTAGTATCTATGTAAATTGACAATACTTACTGTGATAACGGAGCCACAATGCGTCTGCGCATTTTTGCAGCTGTGAGGTCATCCTCGGCATATTCTGAGTACAGTTATTTTGGGTGAGAAAACGAAAGAAAACGAACTGTGGCGACCACATGGCAGCTCAGGTCACTATATGTACTACGAAGAAGCTCAAAAGAAGGTCGACGATACCATTTCAAGTCCCTAAACTTGGTCATACCGACACTTGAGGTCCTGGGTCCGGTCGGGTCCGGCCCTCCTCTGCAGCCTCTGGCCCTCGACCCAGACCTCTAGGTCCGGGTCAGGTCCTGCATAGCCACTGGACCTGGACCTCGGGGTCGATCCGGGGTCGGTTCAGGGCCAACAGGGTCATGGCCCAGACCTCGGCAACACTGATCATATCATATCATATCATTTTGAGGATAGATGCTATAGCCTATAGTAGCTTACAGTGACCATAACCTACTTATACCTTACGAGACTCGAGATGGAGACTCGAAAAGGTGACATGACTTTGACCGTGAAAGACAAGCTCTCAGAGTGGCCAAGTATTAGCACTGGAACGGGAAACCTCTCAAGGTTGGTGTGCTCGCCTGCTGCATTGCGCAATCCTGTCCGTCTTGATAACGTCTCAAACTGAGAAAGCATCCTTTGATTTTCATAGAATAGAATATAAAATTACACATGCATCACTGGGATCATGATCACCTCTTAAGTGCGGAGTGCACTTTACTACCAAGCATCGTCCTACTTGGTAATATTATCTCCCCGAGCCTCCTTCCTTCTCATCATTCATTCTGAATCCGAATCCTAATCCAAGTCTGATACATAATACCCGGCTTCCAGAACTGTGACCGGATATTTATCAGGATCAACATAAGACCAGTCCTCCAGACCCTCAAAAACAACCTCAACCCCACTTTGACGACCACTTTCCCTCATCTTCGAGAACCAATTCTCGACATGACACAACCTCGCAATCGGAACTTCGCTCAGCATGTAGTGCATGTCGTACTGATATATGATCCTCAGCCGCTTCATCCAACTCCTCCTCCTCCTCGTTGAGGCCGGGTGCGAGACAAAGCATCTGCAATCCTCCTATCCAGTTTGGCAATATACTTGTCCTGTTGGGGAAATTGGTACCACTCTTTGTCTCTGCTGTAATAGTCGTAGAACTTGGGATTGCAAAAGTGAAAGCAAAGGTTGACAGTGACACCGTCATGATCACCACCGTGACTAGGACAGTCGTTCGCATACGAGTCCGAGTCCGAGTCCTGACTGTGAAGACTTGAATGGGCCGGCACAGCTGTCAGCGTCGTGTCGTTGACTTGTTCAGAAGAACTAGATGAGTCAGAAGCTTCCAAAAATCCAAATCCCCACAAAATCGAACGAATCAAATGTCCCTGCTGGACACCCATATAATCGTCAAACTGTAGCCCTTTGAAGTTGAGGCTTTCTAGCTTTTTGAAACGCAACAAATGCAAAGGTGAAAAGTCGACTTCGGCCAAATCTTGATGTTCATTGGGGCCGAGCACTGTGCATGGGATAAAACGCAATGAATGACAGCTTTCAATGGAGGAGGAGGAGGAGGATAAGCTCACAAGATGAGGGATCAATAGTCAAAATAGAGACATGGTCTGCGCACCTATTTAGGAGCTCTAGGTGATCCACATCTGAAGGACATGTATGCACCTCTAGTCATGTTGTGGATAAATCAAAGTAACGAGCATTGGAGAACAAGTTTAGGGTGTCCAGGTCATGCAGAATTAGGACCTGGCCTGGGAACCAATGACTGGGGTCGGTGGGAAGACTGATACCATTAGGGCTACCATGTCCCTCCTGATAGTCAGCTTCAGAGACGGGGAAAGCTTGACTCAAGTCTTCCTCGAACGAAACACCCAGAGAAAGCGTGCAAAATCGATCAAGTTGATACAAAGGCTGAAAAAATCCAAGGACAACTTTGGAAGACTGCATGTCACCACGCAGCGAGAAGGATTCGAGCATCTGATTCCTTCCGAGATACTCTGTCAGGCCATCGACGGTAGTAGGATCAATATCAATGTCCTCCAGGTCAATGTAAATAGGGAACAGCATGGGGAAAAAATTCTGACCCATCCCTGTCCCCATCGAAACCCGTCTCCACCCTCACGGGTCAAGGGTAACAATGGGGCAGACTGGTCTGAGGCAAAACCCTATGCTGTTCAATTTGCACTTTTATTATTCCCCGTACTTACCATATTTTCCCCCGCACTTGCAATAGTTTCTTCCCGCACTTACAGTAGTTTCTCCCCGCACTCCCAGTAGTTCCTTCCCACACTCACAGTAGTTTCTTCCCGCACTCACAGTAGTTCCTTCCCGCACTGATGTAAAGTCAATCTGCACTCACCGGGAGATCTTCATCCGCACCCAAAGGCTGACTGTTCACACTATCGACCATCTTTCACAAAAAGATTGAAGTGTGATCTTCAATTCGGCACTCTATCTGAACCAAGAATCCCTCTCTGCAAATAAGTAACTAAATAAATAAATCTGTGTAGCTGAGCGTGTGTCCGTATAGATATGCAAGATCATCTGTGCAGAAAATACTGAGTATCGTCCCTGAAAGCGAGTGTATAGAAGGTCCATCAAAGGAATGTAACGGTAAAAATTAAGTGAGCATAGTGTTAGTGTAGTGTGGCTGAGCCCATGAAATGTCGTGTGCATGAATGAAAATGAGTGTAGAGAACGTCAGTCAAACCAATGTAATGTAAGGGTCATGTAAGGAATGTGTTGTAAGTGTAGTGTAGCTGAGCGTCAGAAAAGATATGAAACATCATGCGTGAAAATGCGAAGTAAACGTCGGGTGGAGATAGTGTGTAATGATGAGAGTGGCCAGTAGTAACGTATGGGAGCAGCGGGTATAAAGTGAGGTGACGAAGATAAAGCAAGAAATGTATAGTCAGTATAAAACTAGAAGCTGAATGAGAAGTTATGAGGAGCGGATGAGAAGATGTTGGTCTCCTCAAGAGTCGTGTCATTCTGAAAGTCATTTGCAAGTCGACGAGTGAAGTAGGAGACTGTAGGCTTGGGAGATGGAGTAGAATCATAAATATCAGGACAAGACTCATTATCACTGATTATGATAGGCTCTTGATCAATGGTTGGAGCAACTGATGGACCTGAAGACGAGGAGGAAGCCAATTGTAAAGATGACATGGCACTGGAATGAGCAGATGGTGCATGTACATGGGAATCCGATGACAGCGCCAAAGAGCGACCTGCTGATCCAGAGGCATGCACTGAGCGGCTTGATTTCATGCTGCGTGTCATGGCTGTGAGCAGTCAAGTCAATGAAAACTTCTCATCAACAAAGATTAGAGAGTTAACACGTACATCTTGTTATTCTTAGACTGTCACCATCATCTCCGTCATTGTCCCTGCTGTTACCTTCATCACCCTCATCATCGGCTTCAGAACTACCTCCGTCATCCTCTCCAGAATCATGTGAGTCGTCCCCTGCTATATAATTGGAGTCGTCATCACCATCATCATCATCAGGGCTGGAACTATGATTAACAGCTTTGCCTTTGCCTTTGCCCTTCGGCCTGGGACTAGATGGTTCAACCATGTATGAGTAAGGATTAGGATCAAGGCCAGTGATCCATGCGGTAATCAGGTCATCAGGTACAGTTGCAACGGAAGCTATGCAACAGTTAGATCTGGAATACAAACAAAACAACAGAGACAAACCAAAAACAAGGGCGTTCTCTCCCCAGGGGCTGTTGCGCTTCGAACCACAGTTAATTTTGATGACCTTCCCATTGGGAAAAAGACCAGAGAGACCGGGAACAAGCATCATACGGCGATCGTCCTTCACACAGAGTACAACAGGCAAGCACCTGACCTGGACTCGAGGGTGAACGCCGGGTTGATGAAATGGATTGTCAACACGTTCGTGTGCGTTGAAGAAATGAAAGGGACGTGGGAGTTTGGTTTCAAGAGGTGTATCGTTCTCGCTGATATAATAGCCCTCCTCGAAGTCTGTTGCAGCCAAGCCCTTGGCTTCGAGTTCATGTATCTTGACCATTGTGAGCCCAGTGACGGGTTCTTCCAGCTCAAAGAAGGGAAACGACTATAGAATTGAAGATCAGTATGTTCAGATAATAGTAAAAAACTCTTGCTCACCTCGATCTGTTTGATACCACAGGGAAGCACTGCAAGAGCACCAACGTGGAGGCCCTGCAAAAGATAAATGAAAAGAAAGACAAATACTGATGATGTACCTTTCCTGATGGGCAAGCTTGATTCTTGTCAACAGGGACGACAGCCTTCACCTTGCCAGAGTCACGCGTCTTGGACTTCAGGCCCTGGTTAGCTTCTTCGCTGGCATCTTTCAACAACGACAACGGCAGATTGGGTAGGTATTTCTTGGATTTGCGTGATTTGGGGGTTTGACTTTCTGAGATGTGTCGGATGTTGGTCATTACTTTGCCCAGCTCGACATCAACGTCATGGTTGGCCTTGCCAGATCCCTTGGTTTTGGTACGTTTTGGGCAGCGGTTTTCAGGCTCAGAATCATCATCGGATTGATCGGGCCTTCTATGGATACGCTTCATGGAATTGGGTAAAAAGAGTGTGGGTATAGAGTAGAACGAAGGTGATGGAAGGTGATGGAAAAAGAGTTGAGATTCAAACTCCGCTATTTCAACCCCCAGTTTCACATGAGTCACGCATTTTTGCCATCTATCTAAACGGCGCACAGGTGCGCCACTCCCTGACTCCAGGCAGTATAGTTATAGTCAGATGTAGATTTATTGTTGGTATGTTACGTATACAAATATTGTTACAGAGAACGTTTTGAAGATCATCTGGAGATCTCCATCAGATTCAAACTCCCTTCGGCAGAGGTGGCAGCTCCACTCGGTTGGACAGTCCCTCTCCTCCCTTCGGTCGGAGTCGGGGACAGCGAATTTGCCAGTTATTTTTGAACCCAGTAATACATGAAGTAAAAGGGTGACCTCCTGAATTATGGATAGGAGAATTGCGACTTGATTAACGTTGGGTTTCCTCCAAGCGAGAGATACATCATTATTTACTATTTTTTTCCAGAATATAAGGTCTCCTGCATACATACTAAAGCCTGAACCCAAAATTGTGCTCGAGGTAGCCAAATATTTTTTGGTAGGGGTACTCATAGCTCTTTAGCTCCTTTGCGCCCTGATCGCAGAATTTCCACTGCAGGATACCCATGTTCATCCCATTCATCCTCCTTGATGTTATAGCCTGCAGGAAATATATTTTCACATACACAAGTTGCTAGTGCTTGATGAAACACAGTCTTTTGTGATGTAGTTTCAAAGGGATCAGAATGTTTTGGAACTGCGACTGGGGCATGATGAAATTGTGAAGTGATACCTTCAGCTATGCCATCTGCATACATCTCAATGTAAACCAGAAATGGTATCAGGGAACCATATAGCTCACCTTTGAGTTGTCCCAATTCCTCATCATCAGATTCATCTTCAAATTCGTCATTGTAGAGCTGATCCTCAATATCGCTGCCATCAGAATCAGCTATACTTGACTCATCATCCTCAGAGTCACTCTGTTCGCCTTCACTATCACTTTCTGTCTCATTCCCCTGTGTTGGAATTTAATGATAACGATCAAGTTACTAAGCTATTATGCATACGGCATCAATCAGGTACTGCGGACATACGGTCAAATGATCATACGGATATACTTAGACTATTTATATTGTTATACTACTCTGATTAATGATATATACTTGAGAGTCAAGCGAGATACGTTTGCACGCTCTTACCCCCCACTTTGTGACTTTCACTAAGACTATTAGCTAAGATAACCTAAGTCTAATAGGTTATGGGCCCCGCCTAGCTTGCTATAACTCCGATAAACACTTGTTCTACTCTGCTTTACTCTCTACTCGTACTCTGTTCTTGGACTAGTATATGACTAGTCGACAAACTCGATCTCAAGGATCAGCCCCAGATATCCCACTTCCTACTACTAGTCGCCACTCTAGTGCACACCCCTCTGGTACCCAAACTCCTACTCCGCCCGTATCATCCACTTCGCAAGCACAACCACTTGATCCTCTCTTCCAAAACCCTCTTCCATTCCCACTTGATCCCATTATGTCTGATGCTGGCGAAAATACTAGGACTGATGTCCGGGATACTGCCCCTACTTCACCATCATCTCCTCCATCTACCTCTACTTCGTCGGTCGCATTATCTGTGCCCGAAAACACAAACCCCAACTACGTGATGCCGCTCAGCGACATCAACAAAGCTTTTGATTCCCTGACAGTTCTTACTGGCAGTGAGAATTGGAAGATGTGGTACTTCCGCGTTAATAATGCTATACGGGTGATTCGTCACCAACACTTTAAAAGTTCCGGGTTACATCCTGGTAATACTGTCAAACTAGCCTGTTTTAACGCTATTACAGGCAAGATTGATGATAAAATCATGATCCACTACATCGAAGAGTCGGATGCGATCAAGCTTATCAACAAGCTCAAGCAACGTTTCGACCCTTCATCCACAGTTCAAGAGTCTAACGAGCTGTGGAAACTCTTCAACTTACGTAAACCAGTCTGGGAGTTTGATAAGCTCCTCGACGAAGCTCAGGATCTGTGGGCTTCTATCAAGAAGAGAGACATAGATGTCTCAGATCAAGTCTTTTACTCAGCTCTAGTGGGGATTATTCCTCCACACTATCACTTTGTTCGCAGTTCTTACGAAGCAACTGTGGATGCAGCTGCAGCTACATGGGATGCCACTACTGCAGCTGAAGGGGAGAAACCCGTATACAGAGCCGTCGACCTCATTGCGCGGCTAAAGAAGGAATTCACTAACTATCGTTTGAGCAATGCTCGAACGTATCCTTCGAAGAAGTCCGACAAGAAGTCCGGTAGCACTAGTCAAGGCGGTACTCAACGATCGGACAAGTCAAAAGGGGAACGCGCTAACGCCGCAGCGCCGTTCCAGAAGCCTTCTGATGTCAAAAAGGATCGGAAGTGCTTCAACTGCAACAAGATGGGTCATACGACCCTGACGTGCCCAGAACCTTGGACTGAAAAGTCCAAAGAAGCTATGAAGAAGAAAGGGATTACTAAACAATCCAACAAAGGCAAGACCAAGGAGAATGCATCAGTTGCCATCTCCATGCCTGCGTCTTCTTCTTCTCAAATTGCGACTACGTCAACTTTGCAATCGGACTGGGTACAGTCGATTTCTTCGGGCGACGTTGAGATGGAAGACTCAGAGACTCCAGTGAGTCATCATATTTCCCTACCTGCTTTTACCGCGATCTCTGACCAAGATCATACGCATATCATTGATTCTGGTGCTACTATACACTGTACACCGTATCTTAACTTACTTTTTAACGTTCATACTACGCCTGCCATAACTTTAACTGTTGCCAATTCAGAGCATCTAGATCTTCGATTAGCAGGCGATATGCAGGTAGAAATTAGGAAGGACAATGGTGAGTCTTCATCGATCACTCTTAAAAATGTATACTATAACTCAAAACTTCCGTTTACTTTAATCAGTATTTCACAAAAAGCGGACTATACTTTTACTTTTCATGATCATTTATGTATAATACGTAATGACAAGGACAATTTCATTGGCGTTATACACGAGAGCGCCAAACTTTACTCCATCACAACTAAAAAATTGAGTGATAACGTTGCTACTTTAAGTTTATACGAACTTCACAAACAAATTGGTCATATGAGTTATACAAATCTAAAAACATTACTAAAAACAGATAAATCTATTATTACAATCATTATTGATGATTGGACAGAAACTCAATGCGAAGACTGCATCATCAATAATATACACAGACTTTCTGTTCCGAAACAACGTACTTCAGAATTAGCAGAAAACTTCGGAGACCATTTTCATATTGATATATTTGGTCCATTACGAACTGCCTCTATTGAAGGCTACAAATACTGGTTAACCATCGTCGACGACTGTACGCGTTGGTTAATATTATCTCCACTTAAAACAAAAGACGAAGCCTATACCCAATGGGTTACATTTACTACTGAACTATTTACGCAATATGGTATCAAAGTTAAAATTCTACAATCAGACAACGATGCCGTATTTACTTCGGGTGCATTCAAAAACTACCTGAAAGCACAAGGTACAATTGCACGTTATACAGTTCATGACACGCCTCAGCAAAACGGAGTTGCTGAAAACATACATCAACATATCATGAATGGTATTCGTGTTAATCTGCATACTGGAAAACTACCTAATCGTTTATGGTGGCATGCAGGACTTTATACTATGTACATACTTAATAGATCTCCGAAAACTGCATTAAAAATGCAAACTCCCTATTTTAAACGTTACGGTGTTAACGCAAACTTAGACAATCTACATAGCTTTGGTACACCTTGCATTGTATATGACGAAGCAAGAACTAGTAAACTAACTGCTAAAGGAAAACGTGGAGTTTGGTTAGGCTTTGACGATCATTCAAAAGGCCATTATGTCTACTTTGGTACTAAAGTGAATGTAGAACGCAACTTGCAATTCTTAACGTCCAAATCGCAAGTTGAAGGGGAGTTACAAAACAAAAATCAAGAACCATTAGAAACTACAGAAGAAAATACAACTGAAACTCCAACTTCTCAGGAACACGAACCTGAACCAATGGATGTTGACGAAGACGAAACTAAACAACCTGATGGCCCAAGACGATCAAAAAGGATCCAAGAAGCCAGAGGTTTACTCTACGATGAAGTTGAACAAAACATTGCTTTCTTCTTAACAGAATTCAATGTTTACTATGCTGATAACGTTGGCGATCCAATTTCATTCAAGGATGTACTCAATCATCCACAACGTGATGCATGGTTTGATTCCATGAAAGCTGAGATAGAATCTCTAGAAAGTCTAGGAACCTGGGAATACGTCAAACCTCCTGCTGATGCGAATATCATTGGTTCCAGATTTGTCTACAAAACTAAGTATGAACTTGGCAAACAAACCAAATTGAAATCTAGACTAGTAGCACAAGGCTTTAGTCAACAAGAAGGCATTGATTACTACGCAAATGATATCTTTGCCCCTGTAGCACGCATGAGCAGTACACGTTTTATACTTGCTCTTGCAGCTTCATTAGACTATGAAACTACTCAGATTGATATTAAATCTGCCTATCTTTACGGAAACATTACTGACGAGGAAACATTATACCTTCGTCCACCTCCGGGTAATTTACTACCTAACTTACCTGAAGGCTACGTACTTAAACTCAGAAAGACTCTATATGGGTTGAAACAAGCTGGTCGTCGATGGTATGAAAAATTATGCAATATTCTCATAAAGCTACTAGGACTTAAGAAGTCTACTTACGATAATGCGGTATTTTACCGATATCATGAGAATAAACTCATTTTAATACTATCTTGTCACATTGATGACATTACTTTATGTACTATCAACAAAGCTACTGCGCAAGCTTTTGTTACTGCACTTAGTGGACACGTCCAAGTCACTGACGGTGGAGAAATCCACTGGATTCTCGGTATGGAAATTCAACGAGATAGGAATAATCATACTATTAAACTCCGTCAGAAACATTACATTGAGAATATTCTCAAACGATACAATTTTGACCAATTACATACACGCCGTACACCTATGCTACCCGGGCAAAATCTTAGCCCTAGACCTGGGAGCGAACCGCAACGGGACGCCGCTGCTATTAAACACTATATGTCACTAGTCGGTGGTTTACGATATGTCGCTGACTGTACTAGGCCAGACATTGCATATTGTACTGGTCAACTAGCAAGATACCTTAATGATCCAGGTGAAGAGCATTACGCTGCAGCTAAACAATGCTATCTTTATCTAAAAGGAACTTGCGATTACTGGCTCAACCTAGGGAGCCCTACTATTACTTCTACTTATGGATTTGCCGACTCTGATGGTATGTCCACGTATGGCAATAAACCAATCATGGGCTATGCATTCAAATTTGCTGAATCGCTTATTTCTTGGTCAAGTAAGCGAGGCACACTGGTAACTTTATCAGTTACTGAGGCTGAACTATGCGCACTCACTCATGCCTCACAAGAAGCTATTTATTTGAAAGGTTTTATAGAAGAAATTCTAAATACCGAACAGGAGCCAGTACTTATCAACTCAGATAGTGCATCTACTTTGGCAATTATACGTGCTCCTGAAGAACAACATACTCAGAGAACTAAACATTTCAATATCCGTAAAAACTTCCTTACTGATCGGATACATCAACAATACATACGAGTTAAACATGTGTCAACTAATGATCAACTTGCGGATATACTTACGAAAGCTCTCTCCGCTGATAAGATCAAGCGTTTCTCCCGATTACTAGGGATATCCGCTTGAAGGGGAGTGTTGGAATTTAATGATAACGATCAAGTTACTAAGCTATTATGCATACGGCATCAATCAGGTACTGCGGACATACGGTCAAATGATCATACGGATATACTTAGACTATTTATATTGTTATACTACTCTGATTAATGATATATACTTGAGAGTCAAGCGAGATACGTTTGCACGCTCTTACCCCCACTTTGTGACTTTCACTAAGACTATTCGCTAAGATAACCTAAGTCTAATACCCTGGTCTGCTCCATAGTATCTCTGGATCATCATAGCCTCCATCTCTTTGTAGTCATCATATACTCCTTCTTTAAGATTTCCTAAAAACCGCAGCTCCTGAACAAAGTAAGATAGTAGGTCAGTATTGAATAATCATAGGCTACTCACCTCTGGGCTTTTATCATGACCTTTACCTGATATTGGATGATTATTCCAATCCTGACAAAATCTGTCACAGTCCTCATTGATGGCACCTAAAAAAGTATGGTGCAGCAGCCACAGATGTGCTTTGTTGTTGGGATCAAATCCATGCAGCTCTTCTAGGCGGTTGAAGAATGCCCTCCACATGCGAACAAACTGTCCCCCAACCTCAACCCACAACTGCTCGATTCTGCTATTTCGAGTTGATCTATTAAAATATGTCAACCAGAATAATTATTTTACTAAATTCAGTGTACTCACTTTCCTCATAGGAAACTTCCTCTGTTAAGACCCTGTTTCGAAATCATACGAACAGCGACTTTCTTATTCTCACCACCTCTATCACCTCTAACTCGAGAAGGCAATCCATAAACCTTTACAGCACTATCGAATAAGTCAAGCACCGTTGATGCAGTGTTATTGGTACTGGCTCGTAAACCTATAACCTAAGAAAGGTAGTTTAGCAAAGTAGAAACCAATTCACTGTGTAACTTACTGTATGGCAAAAACCGTCAATAATTCCATGAATCACAATGCCCCAACGGATAAGTTTATGATGACCATCAATGTGCCATAGAGAATTGGGATGAGTGATGCGATACTGCCGGCGTTTAACTGTGGTATAATCTCGTAATATACTTCCTAGCGGGTCAACACGGTGTATTGATTGTGCTATACGCATCTTCTGCACACAAAGGCCATGTTGAGCACGAAGATGACCCCGCAGATAGTGAACCCCTGCTTGAGGCTTTTCAGCCCGGTATTGCCGAACCAGCTCGTCAAGATCTTCATCTGAGATTGCACTGTACCCAGCTGTAATATGATACTTTTTGAGATACCTCGACAGCGTATTTTGATGTATCCCCAGAGCTGAAGCCAACTCAACCTGGCTAATTTTTCTGTGGGTTGCAAAAGCTTCCATGAGGATGTCTCGATCTGGGACCTTCCGCGGGTGGCCTGGCTTCCCTGACCGTTCTGATTTGACAGCTTGAGGAAAAATGACTCAACGATCTCTTCATAAAAACTGTAATTTTTCCTTTGCTGAATAGAAACTGTAACATACCTATTGGTCTGGTTTTCAGCAATATTTGAAAGGATATTGTACAAATCTGCAAATTGTTTGGCAGTCTTTGTCAACCAAGGTTTCAGACCAGGATAATCCTGCACAGTGGTCTCAAAGGCAAGAAGCAGTGGCAACGACAGATCACAGATGTTCTCAATGTGGAAAGTAATCCTCTGTGAATCCGCATCAGTTTTGACTGCAAGCAGAGCAGAGCTATAGTTATGTGACAGAATTCACGCAGCTTCAATGATGTTGGGTGGCCAAGAGGTGATACCACATACAGAAGGCGGTGGTAATGGTGGCAGGTAGTCAGTGGACATTGCGCGATAAGGGAGAAGAATGTGGAATATGCAACAAGAATTCTTACTCTTGACTTATAAGTACTCCCATCAAGCAAAATAGTCAATGGAAAATCTGTTGATCAAGAGACTGTTGATGAATATGAATGATCCCAGAAATCAAAGAAAGATCAGGGACCATGATGATCAAGGGTGTATATCAAGTGATGGATGGCTGCACAAAGGAACACCATTAATTTTGGGCTCTCTGTACTTAGAGCCTATAAAAAGTAGTAAAGCAACACTAGGAGGAACGAAATATAGGCCAGGCTACAGATAGGAGTTGATAGATATGAATATACTAAGTTTGACTGCTTCTCTGTATCTGATTGTGGCAATGCATCAGTGATGTGCCATGGGCCGTATGCACTTTCACTCCATCATTCAAATCTTAAGGGATTCTAGCCATCGCATTGGAGGCTGACATGTTCCCATCACACGTGCCTTCTTAGCACCTGTAGCAAAAATCGCTCAGTCAGATGAAAAGCTTCTATTCAATGTGTCCTTGGAGCGATCAGTCACGAATAGATCTATAGATAGCAGTCAGCAGTTCCAATATACTGACACTTCAGTAAGACTGAGTAAGTCGTCCCAACCCCAGTGCCCTTACCTTCACAATGGCCCAGGAACATCCAACATTTTATTTTCACGACGAGGGGAAAATGCTGGTGTTCTCTGTATGTAACCAGGTTTCTTATGTATTGGACATGCAGTAACACTTTTTTTTAGGTTGAGAATGTCCTTTTTCGAACGCCTGTTGGTCTCCTAATCTTGCACTCTGATATGATCAGAGGGCTTATGAGCTTCAAACAGCGCCCCATCACAGTGGATACCACTTCTGCGACCCAAGACACTACTGCAGGACAGTCACAGCAACAAAGGATCCCCTATCCAGAAAAAGAAGGAGATGAAGGGTCTCGCTCAAATCCTATTGTCATCTCAGGCTTGACTGCAGATGGATTTGCAGGAGTGCTTTCATGGATTTGGAAACCGTACGTTTATTTAGAGTGTGCTGCTACTCACATAGCTCACAAAATGTGTGTTACAGACCATACAAAAATTATGAAGATCCAGATAATTCCCCATCGAGACTCATTGACATCATTGAGGCTTCTCGTTACCTTATGATCCAGTCATGTGGAAGATGGGCAATCAATCAACTCAAATTGGTTAAACCTCCCCTTTCCTCCATTTCCAAACTTGCGCTCAGTCACTGCTACCTGATATTTGATGCTGATTGGATTGGTTCTGCTGTGTCCGAATTAGTTTTGGATGGACCAGTAAAATCGATTGGACAACCTGAAAGCCTTTCCGAGTTGTCAAGTACAGTTGTTCATATCATTTCGGCTGCTCACGTCACTCTCCTTCAAGAAAGGATCAACCTTACCCAGTCAATTGTGAAGGTTGATCCTAGCGAATACTGTGATGCGAAGACACATGACGAAGTTTGCCATCCTATCTGGATCAATATCTGGTGGGGAACTGTTGCGAGAAGACTCCTTCATCCTAGGAACCCTCTTCCACTCTCAGAGATTGCCAGTGTTGTTGCAGCTGCAAGTAGAGGAGAGCCAGGAGGTGTAGAGATGAATGTGAGTTGTAAGTTTAAATATATTACAGAAGTAAAGAATGGTGGGCATTTAGATTTTCAGGAAAGGATTATTGCAGCAGCTGTAGATTCTGTTAGGAAATATCTGGTGACTTGTCATATGAATATTGAAGAGTTTGATGTACCAGTTCATCTTCCTGGATCTACTTAGGTCTTACTGATGAATGCATTTTCTTTCTATGTTTTAATCTACCTAGTAGTTGTGATACAGTATATTCAACAAGCTGTATACTTTCTTCTTATTCTCTAAGAATACTCCTAGTTTCATATCATCTTGATCAATGTACACAGTAGTATTTAGAATATGCACACCATTCTTGGGGAACAAGTGATGAAGCTTGTTAAATAAGTTTGCTCTATTCAGTGATTAGCCATCTTGAGAATCAATAAATAATTCTGATTCATTATTCAAGCCTCGATCAATTAAAAATGAATATCTGTATTTCCTACAAATGAATCTATTGAAATTCCACATATAATATATATAAGACTAAAAAGGCTCTGTGAGTGCGGATAACCCTGAATGAGTGCGGGTAACCTTAAGTGAGTGTGGGAAGTGGGGATATTGAGTGCGAGGAATCGAGGAATTGAGTGCGGGAGATATCAAGTGTGTGCGGGTACAAATAATAAAAGTGCAAATTGAACTGCATACATTTGTAGGAGTGGAATATCTAGCATAACACAGAACGAGGACGATGCAAACTGGATGCAAGACTTTTAACGCGACACGTCATGGTCACGTGTAGGTAACATGACTCAAAATTTCATGTGATTCATGCCGACACCTCCGGCACGTCGTGTTGTCTTTACTACTAGCACCAGCCCAGCATGTACCAGACATGCTCAAGCTTGTTCCCCGATGTGCAGCGACAGAAATCCCCTTTTTTTCGCTCTCTTTATCCTTAGCTCTTTGCAATAATCCGGTTCAGACAAGCTAACGTTCACGTGTCTGTGTAGTAGCAGGAATGGGGTGTATGCACTTCAGGCAGTGTATTAGTGTAAGGCGGTCCAGAATATGGTGAGTTAATCCGACGATGATTCTGAGCCTGAAAACCGCTGCCCAAAACGTACCAAAACCAAGGGATCTGGCAAGGCCAACCATGACGTTGATGTCGAGCTGGGCAAAGTAATGACCAACATCCGACACATCTCAGAAAGTCGAACCCCCAAATCACACAAATCCAAGAAATACCTACCCAATCTGCCGTTGTCGTTGTTGAAAGATGCCAGCGAAGAAGCTAACCAGGGCCTGAAGTCCAAGACACGTGACTCTGGCAAGGTGAAGGCTGTCGTCCCTGTTGACAAGAATCAAGCTTGCCCATCAGGAAAGGTACATCATCACCAGTATTTGTCTTTCTTTTCATTTATCTTTTGCAGGGCCTCCGCGTTGGTGCTCTTGCAGTGCTTCCCTGTGGTATCAAACAGATCGAGGTGAGCAAGAGTTTTTTACTATTATCTGAACATACTGATCTTCAATTCTATAGTCGTTTCCCTTCTTTGAGCTGGAAGAACCCGTCACTGGGCTCACAATGGTCAAGATACATGAACTCGAAGCCAAGGGCTTGGCTGCAACAGACTTCGAGGAGGGCTATTATATCAGCGAGAACGATACACCTCTTGAAACCAAACTCCCACGTCCCTTTCATTTCTTCAACGCACACGAACGTGTTGACAATCCATTTCATCAACCCGGCGTTCACCCTCGAGTCCAGGTCAGGTGCTTGCCTGTTGTACTCTGTGTGAAGGACGATCGCCGTATGACGCTTGTTCCCGGTCTCTCTGGTCTTTTTCCCAATGGGAAGGTCATCAAAATTAACTGTGGTTCGAAGCGCAACAGCCCCTGGGGAGAGAACGCCCTTGTTTTTGGTTTGTCTCTGTTGTTTTGTTTGTATTCCAGATCTAACTGTTGCATAGCTTCCGTTGCAACTGTACCTGATGACCTGATTACCGCATGGATCACTGGCCTTGATCCTAATCCTTACTCATACATGGTTGAACCATCTAGTCCCAGGCCGAAGGGCAAAGGCAAAGGCAAAGCTGTTAATCATAGTTCCAGCCCTGATGATGATGATGGCGATGACGACTCCAATTATATAGCAGGGGACGACTCACATGATTCCGGAGAGGATGACAGAGGTAGTTCTGAAGCCGATGATGAGGGTGATGAAGGTAACAGCAGGGACAATGACGGAGATGATGGTGACAGTCTAAGAATAACAAGATGTACGTGTTAACTCTCTAATCTTTGTTGATGAGAAGTTTTCATTGACTTGACTGCTCACAGCCATGACACGCAGCATGAAATCAAGCCGCTCAGTGCATGCCTCTGGATCAGCAGGTCGCTCTTTGGCGCTGTCATCGGATTCCCATGTACATGCACCATCTGCTCATTCCAGTGCCATGTCATCTTTACAATTGGCTTCCTCAAAGTTTTCGAGAGTGTGCGGGGAAAGTAGGTCACTGTGTGCGGGAAAAGTCCGTGAGTGCGGGGAAAGATATCGAGCGTGCGGGTAAATAATAAAAGTGCAATTTGAACAGCATATATTTCTGCATCTATCTGCAATAATATGCACAAAATTTGTAGCTATTCTATAAGAATCCCATCCAGCCCTGTCCACCTCGAAGTCCCTTCGTAATAAGCCATACCAAGATCTAAGACAGAAGTTCCAGATGTATCATCAGCAGAGATACTGAGCATGTGTGATGTAGAAGCTCATACCATGTACAGCTTTTGGCTCTTGCTCGAGAACGACATGCTGGAAACTACTAACACATCAGAAAGGTTGAGAAGATGCAGCAAACATAGTAACTCACCATATTCTGGACCGCCTTGCACTAATACACTGCCTGAAGCGCACACACCCCATTCCTGCTACACAGACGCGTGAACATTAGCTTGTCTGAACCGGACTATTGCGAAGAGGAAAAGATAGAGAGAGCAATAAAAAGCGGATTTCTGTGGCTGCACATCAGGGAAAAGGCTTGAGCACGTCTGGTACACGCTGGGCTGGTGGTGGTAGTAAAGACAACACGACGTGGCAAAGAGTGCCGAAGGATCACCATGAGTCCCATGAAACTTTTGAGTCATGTTACCTGCGCGTGACCCTGACGCGTCGCGTTAAAAGGTCTTGCGTCCAGTTTCCATCGTCCTCGTTCTGTGTTATGCTAGATATTCCACTCCTACAAATGGGAATAGAGACACGTAAGTCAGTACAGAGAAAAATGTCTTAAGTTTTATGAAAAAAATAACAACTTAGACATTGAGAGTGCGGGAAACCTGAATGAGTGCGGGGATTTCGACTATGAGTGCGGAAAATTTCGGATGTGTGCGGGTACAAATAATCAAAGTGCAAATTGAACAGCATAGGGGATGAGATAAGCAACCCCGTCCCCGTCGCCGCCATACCCCGTCCCCGCGACCCGTCACTTACTCGCCAACCCGTGCTATTCCCTAAATGTAAAGAGCTTCCAGTGACGTGAACGGTAGGCAACGGAAGAAGGTATTGTTATACGCCATTCTCAGAGCGTCTTTACCGTGACCCCAATAGCCAGCGTTGATTACAAGAGTTTGAACGAGTGGGAGAATGGCTGTAGATAGACGGAAACGAGAATTGCGATTGGCGACGTCAGTGGCCGTGACAGTGGTCCGATGCTCGAGTGCTGCTTCCGAGTAGATCTGGTCTTTGAGGGAGTGAGAATCATAGCACGAGTCTTCGTCTTCAGAAACGGCCCCCGGTCCTACTAAGATGAACTGCAATCTCTCCAAAAACGCTTTCACGCACTTTCCTCATCGTCACTCTTCAGGATGGCCGTCTCCTCGATCCTAGGCTCGATAATCAAACGGCGGAAGATGTGATTTCGTGCCCTGGGCAACCAAGATTTGCGGACCAACGAGCAAGATTTCAATGTCGACATGAGCTTCTTATCCTTCAATGATGGTGAGCTGGTTGATCTTTGGGCGTCGACACAGTCGATAACGCGGTCGGTTAGCTCGGGAGGCAGCCGTGGTGGCAACCCTGACGTATGGAGTTTCTTCATGTTAGGAGTCTGTGAAGTAGAAATAGTGTGGTCAGAGAGCATGCACAGTGGAGACGCGGTGTAAATGAAGATAGCTACTACCTACTGTAGATTGTCAATGGGGACAGTAGTGTAGTCCGAGTTACGCAAACTGGTAGCGGATGATGGTGGTTCGAGTTCGGAGTCTGGGCTGAGTGGAATACCTCTTTTTAACCGAAGCCCCTTTATTGTGAGCGGAATTAGGAAATCGCCAAATATGGGCCCACTTGCAGGTTCGTTTTGATGTTCACAGTTCAGATATTTTTTTTGCATTGTTCTCGGCTATTGGCCGGCGAGGCTTTTGAGTATTCGTCATGGCCTCCATACTGCAGGCCCCCTGACAATAGGTGACGATCCCGGATGCGGGTTTGGACAAAAAGTGGGCTCGGAAAGTCAAAATGCCGATCTGAGTTTGGACAACAATAGGCCTGTGAACAATAGGCTACTGACAATGGCTTACTTACTACAATATGCCTAGCGACTTCCTACTCCACACCCCTTATGCTGCATATAGCTATTGCTTTTTCCTTGATAGGCCTTGGAGAAATCAGAGACAGTGCAGTTAATTACAAGTAAATAATAATATTTTTTCAACGCATTACATGCTCTCTGCTTCAATAGGCCGCTACCAGACGCCGCCGACTGTTTTCCAAGCGTCTCACTCAGAGAACTGATGCTCAATGCTTCGAGCTAGTAAGAGAGGGTCGTGTTTCCCAGGTTTCACCAATCCGAACTGGGTCTTATGGTTTTGTGCAGACAAAGTCAGGTATAATGTTAGGCCATGGTGCGTCTTTATCTCTTCTGAAACATTCGTCTTCTCATTCTATCTACCTCCAGTCATTGCAATGTATTTCAAAGGCGGGGGGAAGAATGGCAAGCAAGGAAGCGTCACCTCCGAAAATCTGTCCGCGGTCTCTTACATCGCAGTCCAGCTATTCGACTACATGCAGCACCGTCAATCCCGCAAATTCTTCTCCCAATTTCATGTAAAAGGGTACATGCATCTCCCTCCGCAGAACTTCCCCACATTGCTCTCGACATCTCTGCCGCTGACTTGGAGACATTCAAGATACTTCGAGAGAGGCAATCGGTGTTGCAAAATATGTTTTTGCCATTTGGAAAGTAGTAATTCAGCAATTACCTCGCAACCACTGATCTAGCATTGCATTTTAAGCACCAATGTAGCATTTATCTGCGTTCAATCTCAGCACGAGTCAGCATTTTACTTAGTCTTATGTAGCATTCACAAGTCAGCATTTTACTCAGTCTCATGCAACATTCATCGGTGTTCTATCTCAGCACAAGTTGGCATTTTACTTAATCTGATGTAGCATTCATCAGTGTCCAATCAAGATGAAGGATGAAAAAGGTAAAAGGTAAAAAAGTCAAAGAGAAGAAAAACGAAGAAAGAGAACGAAACCCGGAAACCAGAAACCCAGAAAAAGGCCGTAAGCCCAACTCTCCCGACTCGCCAACTCCAAGGTCCAACTCGCAATATCCAGGTACGACGACAACGGCAGCATCACAGCAAATCCCATACCCACCTCCACCTCCAAAAGAAAGAAAAAACCGAGAACGAAAACCAAAAACCGAACGCCCAACTCGCCAAATCCAAGATCCACCCCAAACCCATCCCCCATCCCCACCCCGTACGTGTCCAGCTCCAAAAGAAAGAGAAAACCGAGACTCCGAGAACGAGAAGCCAGAACCAGAACGGAAAACGAGAAGCCAAAAGCCAGAACAAAACACCCCACGTCTAACGTCTAACACCCAACACTCTGCGTCCACTCTGTCCATCCCGTCCCAAAACCAAAACCAAAAACAGAAACCAAAAACGAAAGGATAAAAGAGTTACGAAAACACGAAAACACAACAAAACCAAAACCAAAACCCCCTAAAAACCATTAAAGAACAAAAACGAAACACTCACCTAGATCATCCACAACATGGTGTAGAAGTTCTGCAGCACTTACAGTGCTACTGGCTGTGCCTGGCTGCAGAACATGCAGTAGTTACTGTGGCCTCTAAAGGCATATATTTCCATGTATACTGGACTGGATATTGTGCTGTATCAATCTCCGGCCATTACCACGAGTGTGCTCCTCGCTGAACAGCATGCTCCTCATTATCCACAATGATGAGCTTAGGCCTTGGACATCATCCCTTGGATTTGATTTCCTCAAGGCGGGATTCTCTCCACTGGACTGGAAATCCCATGAAACCTAGGATCAGTTCTTTTCTTTGGATGTATGAGAGTTTCCCGAGGATGGGTTCCGGATCATCAATCCTAGATTCCTAACCTTTCGGTTTGCCTTCACGTTTGGCTCTGTCGTATTAGTATACTGTATGCTTTGCTGTCCGAAACCAGAACCACACTGAAACATATGGCAAAACATAAAATATAATAAGTGTGATAATGATTGAGTATATATTTATGGTGCCGGTGCCATTAGTGGTGATAAATGGATATCTGTATTTTTGTTCAACACTTGAGAGGCCTTTTAACAAAGCCGAGAAAGTACCTGGATAACCAGTGGCCTGACATAGAAAAAAAAGATCTTGTAGCCATCCATTCCTGCGATTAGCGGCAGATTACCAATGGAAAGTTGGGAGCGGTCCAGCATGGTATCCAGCGAGCATATCAAGCCTGCTGGATAATCACCATCTTCTGGAATATTTGCTGAATATTGTACTGTATATTTGATCTGGATATACCGCTGGATGCTTGGCCGAAGGAGCTTGGTCTTTCCACGTGAACTTCACACGCCACAAAATTCATCTGAATATCCAGCAAGCCTGCTAGATCCAGTTGGATGACTGCAATGATGACACATTGTCATTCAAGTTTGGAACTGTGTTGAATTACAGTCTAATTACAGTCATTTTTCGGTCTTACAGACTTTTGATCTTACAGATTAGGATCTAATTACAGTCGTTTCGGTCTTACAGAGCTCCACCATTGTTGTACCATGCACACTCATGTGCTCGGTCCACTATTCGAGGCAGTTGTTGATACACTATTGATTTACAGTATCATTCAGCACATAAGCAACTTCAGAGGCATAGTAAATGTCCAAAGAGAATGAAAATTGAATAAAAGTCGTACACCTCACAATAGATTCCCACGCATTTTGTGGGCGCTTAGCGCGCCATCTCGGTCTTTGCTTCGACTCGTAGTGTATCAACCAAAGCAATTTTGACCTCGGAGAAGTTTGGTAGAGTCTTTGGATATGTATCAGTACACGCTGAATATTTTTGGGGGTGCTGTAATTTACTCTGCGAGAGATATCTGCACGTTGACACAAAAATCTCAGAAAATGGTCAATCTGGGACATTCGTCTTGGATTAGAAGTACCATTCGGTACTTTAAAAATTGTTAAAATATAAATAAATGTTCCAAGTATGGTATTAAATAATAATATAAGATGATCCAGTGATTCCATTAATATTTGGGACTCGTAGACTCACAAAAGCGATTGTGATGCAGAAACTTCAATAAAGTGCTTCATCCGAATGCTCAAACATTTACATCACATGCTAGACTCCCCGGGTTACATTAATACTTCGCGCAAAGATTAAAAGTCAAGTCCATATGTATATCCAGTTCTTATTTTTGGGTTCTGGCGGTGATCTTATTAGTTCAGGCCAGATAGTATTGACAAAGTGTGTGAATGTCAAATTAATGACGAGCATTATGAATGCAGCCAGTTGGCGCTACTTATCTGCATCCATATGTCAGCCAGGAAGCAATTTTAAGCAAGGTAAATACGCCTACCTGTAGGTGGTATATATCCTACACGCTCCAGAAATTATAACGCATGATTATCTTTCAGCCACAATTGCCCCTCATTCACTGCAAATTCTCATTTGGTGCCCAAAAATCATTCGGAAGGGGGGGACAAATAAGCCTTTTATTCTCTTAAAAACACACTCGACCACTACATCACTTGTTCTTGCATATAGGTGTGCACCAAATGGTATAAACCATGGCGAATGACACAACCCGCCTAATCGGGTAATCCGGGTTTGATATAACCATTCATGTAAATTGGACCCAATCAAGAGAGCATGGCATACTTAAGTACTTAATGTATTCTGTATGTATATGATATGCATCCATTTGAACAAAATGCGAACGCATCAGCCCCAAACGGCTGTGCCCGGCCCCGAATTCCGATTGATGCGACCGCCGAGTCCTGACGCGATGCTGCCGATGGCATTTTCTGTAGAGAGACGCAAGCTACCCATGTGGAAACCAGTCGTCGGACTGGAACACTAAGCGAGAGGAGGAACGAGGCAAGAATCTAGAACATGTCGTATTTGGAAGATGAAAGAAAAAGATAAGAAAAAAGGTACAGTGTGACTACTGGTATAAATAGTACTGTCACCACATGTGATTGTGTCGTAAACGTGATCTACGTTTACACTCTCCATTTCGAAACAGAATATAATCTACTGCAGGACAAAGATAATAAGTAAGTAATTGAGGGTTAGACACATAATTTTAAAACGGATTGATGTTGATGTAAGAGGGAGCTGAAAAAAATTACAACTTCAATTCTTAGTCGTCGAGTCTAAGAACATTTCTTCTGGGCCTGCGCCACCTTGTCCAGCCCATTCATCCACGCATGTGCAATCGCGGATTTCAGAGAATGGGACCCATTGATCACCTTCGGGACCTTCACCAACCCATTGGACCAAGAACTGCCAACCATGTCCCCGTCGACGGGAGTCAACAATGTGGTCAATAAAATGTTCAGGCCTACCATTCACCATCACCGGTTCTGGCAGTGGATCGCGAGCACAACCAGGGAATTCTAGATCGTCGTTTGGCTTGTACAGCTTCAACTGAGAAATGTAAAATGTAGGAAAGACAGTCGGCATATTGTGCAAGTCCAATCTATACGAGTCTGTTTCTGGATGAGCACGGATCACTTTGTAAGGACCGTCAAATATCGGAAAAAACTTCGGCACATGATGCTGGCCGTTCTGAGTGTACTGACGACGCCGATTAGCCGTTGATAACAAGACCATATCCCCTTCTTTAAAGATGGGAGGCAAGCCCCGATGCTTATCTGCTTGCGTGGCCTGTGTTACTTTAGCTGCAAATAATGTGTCCTGAGCGTCTTGCTCAATATCAGCCATCCGACTCAAAAATTCACGCGCATTCTTGACTTCTGTAGGATCAATACCACCTGCTGACTCTGTGGGGACAAGCTGAGGCAGGACACGGGGAGACCTCTCAGTCTTGAGCTGAAACATGGACATTCCTGTGCTCGAATTTTCCGAGTTCATTATATCAAACCTGACCTTGGGTAGGGCCTTGACCCAGCCCTTTGTTGACGAGACACGTAATATCGTAGGGACTGGTTGATC
The DNA here is from genome assembly GCA_013368315.1 of Tetrapyrgos nigripes. Classification (NCBI taxonomy): domain Eukaryota; kingdom Fungi; phylum Basidiomycota; class Agaricomycetes; order Agaricales; family Campanellaceae; genus Tetrapyrgos; species Tetrapyrgos nigripes. The sequence continues at coordinate 20,593 of JAACJM010000279.1, read as the reverse complement.
GTCTTATTCGAGCGTTCTGAGGAACCGTCAGTCTCTGGGTGGAATGCTGAGGACATTTTTAACTTAACACCTGTCAGGGCAGTGAAGGCTCTCCAGAATTTTGACATGAACAATTTATCGCGATCTGATACCAACTCGCTAGGCAACCCGTTTTCACAATACCATTTGTTGAAGAAAACTAGTGCGCAATCCTCTGCTGTGGAAGCTGTCCTAGTAGGTGCAATCCTCAAGTCTGCACCCAACCTGTCAGTCATCGACAAGATGCAGTTGTATCCTTCGTCCTCTGGCAGAGGACCAATAAAGTCTAAGGCTACGCTTTTGAGGCGACCATCAGGAATGGGTAATGGATGTAGCAGCCCTTTCAGTGTCTTTGCGGTCGGTCCTTTATTTCGTTGGCACTCTGCGCAAGAAGGTACATAAGACCTGATTAAGTTCTTCCACATATTAGGCCAGTAGAAGGAATCTCGCAGGAACACGTAGCATTTATCACCCCCAAAAATGGCCTGTGCTATCATGCACCAGCCGATACAAAGTCTCCCTCAAGTCACCACTGGCAGTAATAACTAGACGGTTTGCTACAAACCACAGTCTACCACGTTTTTCAATCCCTGGGGGCAGCGCTGGTAGCTTCTCGAGCTTCCTTATGAAATCATCATCTTGATACCCCGCTTTGATCTTTTCAAGATATTCTTTGTCTGCCAATATCAACATGACTGGTGCAGCGGTGGAAGCGTTTTTCCAGAACTCGAATACGCGCATCAGGATCTTCTCCTTGGCTTCACCAGGCAGAGCATATGGGGGAATTCAGGATAACGCATCTGCCCCAGTGTGCTCATCCCCAGGCAAGTATGCAATGTCCAAGTCATATTGGCTCAAGAACTCTTGCCATCGGATTTGACGTGTGCTCAAATCTAGGGCTGCTAGCGGATTGGATGATCTGGCGCCTATCCGCCGATGAGGCCTCAGATTCGGATGGCGGATGGGCCTCTGGAGATGCTCCCATCTGACGGATACCATCTGCCCATCTGTAGATGATTGTCGGATGGATGAAGTACATGAGAATGTGTCGTACTTGCCCAATTTGGTTCAGTCTCGGGCTTTTCTGAGGTACTGTATAGCTACAAAACTCACGTAAAATTGACAGAAAGGTCTTTTTGACATGTTGAACATCTTGATTGCTTTGCTCGAAGTTGCGAGTACGTGGGGAAAATATTGACAAAGTGGCCAGAGCCATTCTTGTCATAATAAGAGTGTGTCAATAGTGAGTAATTTGATAAATTTTCATGTATTGCACTCTACATGTACTTAGATGTAGTTTACAATTTTAAAAAATACCTTCTGAACATTTTTCTACACTCATTAGTATATCAGCCACCCATCCGCGGATGATCGGGTCATCCGACAGATGCCATCCGCCAATGCAGATTGGCATGTTCGAGCAACTCATCCGAGTGGATGCATCCACATCTGAACAGCATCCGATCCACTAGGAGCCCTACTCAAATCCTTCTGACCCTGGAAATTTGTCAAGGTTTTGTGATCTGTGAGCACAAAGATCTTCATCCCTAAGCAATCCGCCTGCCACTTCTTTAGTGCGCGTATAATAGCCAGTAATTCCTTCTCATGGACTGGGTAATTTAACTCTGCACCAGACAACTGTGCTGAATCAAACGCCACTGGTTTGGCAGACTTTAAATCTCGGCCCCACGCTAAAATCGCACCTGTACGCCAATTACTAGCATCGCAAACCAGGAAAATCTTGTTATCACCAGGGTTAGCATGGTCAATTGTTGTCAAGGCAGCACGTTCTACCACAAGTTTTTTGATGTGAATGAACGCCTTTTCATGGTCGCTGGTCCATTCAGGAAAGACTTTGTTGCACTCCTTCTTTGTTAGGGGGGTCAAGACATGTGTGTATTCTGCCAGGTTGTGTAGGTATCCGGCCATGAACCTCACCACCCCAAGGAATCTATGTACAGCAGCTGCAGAATGCGGCCTAGGAAGGTGCAGCATAGCATTGCACTTCTTACTCTGAGCCTCAATGCCACGTCAGGAAATATGGTGGCCCAAGAAGTCAATCTCGATCTGAAAGAACTTGCATTTCTTGGGGTTGCAATATAATTTATTGCGCTTCAGTGCTTCAAGGATCAGCTCGACATGCCTGGCATGCTCATCCTCATCCTTGGACCATATTATAATATCATCCAGGTATACATGACAAAATTTTCCAATGTATTCTTGAAGTGCAGTGGCCACCCAACACTGGTGAATCGCTGGTGCGTTCCGGATTCCCATGGGCATGACGACCCATTCGAACAGGCCCAATGGCGTGTTGACAGCTGTCAGGGCAATCAACACCTCATCTAACTGAGTTCGGAAAAATGAGTCCGTCATATCCATCTTCCCCCAGATTTTACCTTTCACACAGTCTGCCAATATATCCTTGATATGGGGTAAGGGATGGTGATTGGGCACAGTATTTGCGTTCAGCACTTGGTAGTCATTGACCCAGCAAGGGAGGGCATTGGGTCTGCCTTTGGAATCAGAAATGCTGGCGAGGTGGTAGCCAAAGACGAAGGTCTGATCTGACCTGACTCGAGATGGCCCTGGATCAGTGTAGACCATGCCTCTTTGTATTTGCGTGGTGAGGAATAAGCATGGGCTTGGAAGGTCTTGTTAACATCTTTCAGTTTAACAGAACACAATATATCTGTAGGCAACTCCGATATGTGAGGAATCTTCTCAAAGACTGAAGCATATTTTTTCTTCAACTTGTCTGAACAGGCCTGCAAATCTGCAGCCAACTCCATCTCTTCCAGTCTCGATTTCACTGTGGCAGCTATGTCCACGGGGTGTACACAGTCAGATGCCCGGAGCCTAGGGTTATGACGATGGAACACTTTCAATTCATCAATGACTGCTAAATGTAATTTACAATAGTCCACTCTCTTCTGTTTTGGGCTACGCTTATCAGGTACACGACACGTCAAAGCAAGTCTCTCTGCAGACTCCTTTGCGTCCAAGATATCAATGCCAGACTTTTTATCTATACAGGTGTGCGTCTCGCAGTCCAGCGCCAGGTTATTATGTGAAAGAAACAGAATGCCGAGAATCATCGGGGAACATAGAGACGGGGAAACGATAGCTCAGACTGTTTGAGAAGTCCAAGTATTAGAATGGTCCGAAGCGCATATCTTAACAAATTCATGCAAAGTGGTTGTACTTCCAGGCGAAGAAGAATCAGTCGTTGCAACACCAATGACCTCAGGATGAGGCAACTTGAATCACTGCAGACCAAGTTGGGTGACGAGATCATCCCTGATTAAGACAATATGTGAGCCAGAATCAAGGAGCAAGGAGACATGGATTGGGGAAGAAATGGCAGGCCCATCAAGCAGAGCACGCAAGTTCAAATGAGGCAGACATAGAGGGGCATCACTTACCACAGTGTGCTGCATGTCAGGTCCAGGCCCATTAACTTCAGGAGTCTTGGCACCATCAGCTGTCAGCCACTCCTCATCTTCATTTTCTATGGCGTTGTTCAGGGCAGCCACAGGTGAGGCACATTCAGAGGAAGGGCTGTGACAATGACATGAAGGTGATGGACTGTAGCGTCTGGAGAAGGAGAGATGTTGTAGTCATCATATGTTGATGAACGGCAGTTTTGACGACCTGGGACATGCATGGGAGACCACAAGGCGGAGCGACGGTGGCTGTGAGAATTGGAGTATAGGTCTGCATTGGACATCAAATGGGCATTCGGGAATACCGCAGAGACAGGATTTGCACCTCTCTCCACCCGTTCTAGGAAGGTGTCAATGTCATCCACAACTGAATTGGAGCTGGTACAGGGAGCTGTGGCTGCAACCAGAGCTGGAGTCCTCTTCAGTAGCGTGTTGAGGGAAACTTGTGCCTTGTACTTCTTCCATATTTTGTTAGCATATTTGATGTCGTCCTTTGTCAATGGCCTGTTAGGCACAGTGAGAGCCAGAGTGACCACACCATGTGGACACTCTGAAGCCTTATGGTCTGCATTCACCACTCTGCACTTGAAGCAGAGGTGTCCTTCATGATACAGCTGCATCTGGCCAGGATATGCACAGACTTCAGACATGTATGGTGCCCTGTTGGTAGGAAACAATGCTGAGGAAGATGCAAGTGCAGCTGCAACTGCACAAGGCATGCGGCACTGATCTTGAGACAATGAGGAGACACTGGCAGGGGGGGCTGAGGAGACGTTGTTTGCACAGGAAGTGGTGGAGCCTGAACCTGACTTTAGAGCCTTCTCAATTCGATAAAGCCGGTCCTGCTCTGGACGAACATATCTGTGATATTCTGCATCTAGTGTCTTGACTGTCTTGACCCATGTCTTCAGATCTAGCATGTCCAAGACCTTGTTCTTCTTCAGGTATTCCTGCAAGCCCTTTCCTAGTGCACTGCGTAACACACTCTGGAACTGACTATCCTCAACATGTTTGGATGTACCCTTCAAGAGATTACTGTATGTGACGAGCGTGTTGTGCATGACGCTGAAGTCTGCATCCTCGAATTTGGATAGATCCGCATATAGGATGAGGGATTTGATGTCTTCCTCCCAATCCTCGCCCAAGACGTGACGCAGCAACACGTTTTTGAAATCCACGGAGGAACCAGTGTGGAGTTCCTCTCTTTTGACTGAGAAGTTCATGCTCGCGGGGTTCTGGAAGCATTCCGCAAAAAGGTCACGGGCCTCCTTGGTTTCGAAGTTGGCCAGGGGCATCTTCCTGCTCCCCAGGTAACGCAACATGCATGTCTGTATGTTGGCATATTGCTGTGCTGTAAGCCATTTATCGTGGACCTTAGGTGGTTTACCTGGGCTGCCAGGGGACCAGGCAGTGTTAGGCAGGGCCATTGATGTGTTCGAATTGGACATGGGAGACAGACTTGACTCAGCAGACAAATTGGAAGTGGAAGGGGCAGATGAAGAGGTGGATTCGTTACGAGAATGGACCAACTCTTGAGACAGGTCACTAGGCAGTGGTGTGAGTTCCGAGGCGGGTGTGAGCTCTTCATTGACAGTCTGTTCTTCGTCGATGGTCTGAGCTAGATCAGCGGTGGAAGAGGATCTGGCAATGGGAGTAGCAACAGGAGCTTCGGTGGTGTCGACAGGTTCAGCAGCTTCCGCCCCAGTGGTGTTGGCATTTTTACTCCGTCGAGGTCTGGAAACAAACGAGACATTGATGTTAGACATCATAACGTTAAGCGAGATTGAGCAGTTACGGAGACAAGACAAGACAAGACGAGGCAGTCAGGAAAATTGCTCAAGGCAATCATAAGAGCTGGACAAGACGAGACAGGCAACAAGTACAAGGCAGGAGACGAGAAAACAATCATGTTTACACATTGTTGGAAGACAATACACAAGGGCGAGAACACTATTTGCAGTGTAAAAGACGGAAGGTTCCTATCAATGGAAGACTGATGATGGGAAGACTCACAGAATTCCTTATCCACGATGTGCATGTCGCCTCACAGCTAGACGCACAGAAAGATTCAAAAAAAGTGGAAACCAGTTGTCGGACTGGAACACCAAGCGAGAGGAGGAACGAGGCAAGAATCTAGAACACGTTGTATTTGGAAGATGAAAGAAAAAGATAAGAAAAAAGGTACAGTGTGACTACTGGTATAAATAGTACTGTCACTACATGTGATCGTGTCATAAACGTGATCTACACCATGCTGGAGATGGGCAGGTCACGGTCCATGGGGGATATGTAAGCCTTATACTATCATAGTCATGGAACCGTGGTTTTTATAAAAGTGTAAAATATGGCCATATGAGGAAGCCAAATAGAGGAAGTGGCAGCACGGCACATGGCTGCCAGTGGATTAGAAGGAAATCTCTATTTGGCAAAAGGATTCCATGGTGGATCCCACTGGAGGGCTAAATCCTGGATTGCAAGATCCTGACTGACATTCTGCATAAGTATTTATCAACACCGATTAAGGATGAGCATCAACATGAGGTGCTGGTGAGCTAATTGTGGATGGAGAGAAGGCTTACCAAACAATGCTGCATATATTACTGGATGTAGCTGGAAAGCATCCTGATGGATGCAGATTCAGCAATGTCCCAGTAATATCCAGCACTCTGGAGTGCTTGCCTCACAAGTGATTACTGCATGTTCTGCAGACAGGCACATCAGTCATTACTGTAGTATACAGTGCAGCATATCTACACTATGGACTGGATCATCTACCCTCTCCTCTGGAATCATCCCATTCCTTACATACTCTGTTAAATTCCCTCCAAAATAAGAGTTTCCAGAGTCGAATGTGATGTCGCCAAGCATTGTCATCTGTGTCAAGTCAGCGGGAAGCGACAGTTTGGATGAGGGTATGCCCATTATCCCATGCTGTTAGGTTTTTCATATCTCCTTCATTTCCATCGGGACTGAGGTATTGTTCCCCAGAATCAGAGTTGATGAAGACGAGAGCAGCATCTTTACAAACAGCTTGGGAACATAGGGAAGTGAGGGCACTAGGAGTGAAGTCGTCGAATTGCCAGTCGAAGAGGGTACCGATGGAGCAGTTGAAGAGGGCACAGTGTTGGAGGGCTTCGTAGGGGGAAATGAGGTAGGGGAATTGGGCGGTTCTGAAGGGGGAAAGAGGGGGGGGTTAGTGTCAAGTACATTGAGGAGAAGAAAAGAGAAACAAAAACAATAGAAATCATGTCCTCAACGCCAATGTCGAACACCAACGCCAGCCAATGTAATTGGAATCCCCTTTGGCTCCAATGGAAAGAGAAAAAACAGAAAGAGACAATCCACTCACCCACTTCCCCAAAATCCCCTCATTCCCTCCCTGATCACTAAACATATTCGGTCCCCCCAAGCCAGCAACCAGCACCACTCTTTCCCTCCCTGTCAACGGTAATGCAGGTCTGCCCAAATGCATATTCGTATGGGGGAACTTTTGCTTAGGCTTCTCATTCTTAAGAAGAACAATCTCCACACAACCAATTTCACGGACAATTTCGTAGTGGTCGGCTTGGACATTGACACGCTCGTTGGTAGCTTCGTCGGGGATGTTGAAGGCATTGAAGTTGGTTGTGGGGTAGGAGGGGGAGTCCTGGTGAGCTAGGTACCAGGCTGCTAGGATATGGGCTGCTGTTGAAAGAAGAAAGAAGTTGGTCAGTGATTGTCGTGGAAATGAGAAGCTTAAAAGAAAAACGAAAAGACGAAAAGTGAAAAGAGAAAAAATGAAAGCAAGCCCATAGGTTGAAACTGAGAATCACACCCAAACACTGCCCACCTGACGTCGTCCAGCAGCCCAGCCTAAACAGCCACAGACAGAAAGAGTTTACGTGCTCTAACCCAACACTCCATGAATAAACCAAAATTCCTCTTCCTCCATGTCATACGTCAACGTTGACCACCACCTAGTGGGGATGACAAGCTGATGATGACAGCACCAGCGACAGTCCCTATCTGCCATCCCCAACGTCATTGTTACTTGTCATTGTTGCTTTCTCCTCATAAACTCAGGGGAAAATTTTTTTTAAAACAAGAAAAAAAAAAAGAGAAAGAGAACCAAGACCAAGACCAAAACTGGAAACCCAGAAAAAAGCCACAAGCCGTAAGCCCAACTCTTCAACTCCAAGGTCCAACTCGCAATATCCAGATATGGTGACAACGACAGCATTGCACCAAATACCCTATACCCAATATTGTACCCACCTCCACCTCCACAAAAGAAAGAGAAAACCAAGAACAAAAACCAAAAAGCCATAAGCCTCAATTAAGCCCAATTCGCCAAATCCAAGGTCCACCCCAAACCCATCTCCCTACCCCACCCCGTATGCATCCACCTCCAAAAGAAAGAGAAATCCGTGAACAATAATGAGAACAAGAATGAAAGATGGAAACCAGAAGCCAGAAGCCAGAAGCCAGAACGAAAAACCAAAAGACAGCAAGCCAGAAACCAACATTCTATGTCTGCCAACACCTCCACCATGTTGCGAAACCAACGAAACCACCCAAACACCAAACACCAAAACACCCACACCACCCAATACCTCCAGCCCGTCCTGAAGCCAAAAAACCGAAAGCATAAAGAGAGAAACGAAAATGAAAACACAACCAACTCCCACCAAAAAAACCAAGTAACAAAAAACCCCCCCAAAAAACCAAGCCATTAAAGAAGAACAAAAAAAAAAAACACTCACCCATATCTACCCTCTCCTCTGGAATTGTCCCATTCCTTACATACTCTGTTAAATTCCCTCCGAAATAAGAGTCTCCAGAGTCAAATGTAATGTCACAGGGCATTGTCATCTGTGTGAGCAACAAAGTTAGTGTCAGGTCGACGAAGACGAATATGAGAAGGGAGAGAAGGGAGTAAAACCAAGGAAGACGACCACAAAGAGGAGGAGAAAGAGAATTAAGATGAAGAACAAAGAACAAAGACAAAGATGACTCACATCCAACCCTCCCACAACACTCCCAAATGTACTCAATGTAGCTTGCCAATCCGACATCATATACCCTCTGAACCTCTCACATACTTCAACCATCCAATGATGAACTACGGATGGACAGATGGTATCTGCCGGATAGTGCACCTCCAGACATCCATCTGCCATCCGAATCTGAGGCCTCATCATTGGATAGGTGCCGGATCATCTGATCCACTAGGAGCCCTACGTAGAAGGGGAGACGGGAACGAGACTTGGAAGGAAACCACATACTATAACTACACATCAAACTCCCCACACCAGCCATAACACTCCTCAAAAACGGGTGACCATAAATCTCATGTGTGGTTTGGGAATTGACAAAGAAAGAGGTAGTGGTTTGTTTGTGTTCTTGTTCGCTTTATAGAAGGGTTAGAGTCAGGTCACTCAGGATTGAAGAGAAGGAAACCCACTTGAACATGAAATGCTTTGCACAAGCTGTGATACCTGCCTGTTGCATACCCAAAACCATCTCATACACAGCTTCACCAGCCAAAAACGGATCAGCTCCGAAACCTTCCCAGTTTCTGCCTCCTTGGGCAACGCGACCTGTATCACAATGCAAGTCAGCTTAGCAAGAAAGACAGTAAAAAAGCGAAAGAGTACCCACCCATATTCATCATAGGCCCTTACCCACATGTTCCCTCCCCATCGCCAACCCCCTTTCTCTAATCAACCTCCTATTCCACATACTAGCTGCCATCAAAGCCATCGGAAGCGCAGTCACTGTCAAGAACAGGTTCAGATAGGGACTGGATGCCTCTCAGGCCACCACACAGGAACCAAAGACGAAGCAATAAGGCAAATAGATGGTATACATGAGTAAGCCAGTACTGGGCCAGAGTCTACATAGTACTGAGGACAATGCTGAGCAGTATGGATCAGAGGGACAGAAGTGGACAGACTGAGGAACTATCTACAAAGCCCTGGAGTATATATACAAAAGTGCGAAGGAGAACAAGATTAGATCAGCAGGTACTGATGGAAACAATCAAGGAATGATAATCAGGTATCTAAGTGATGTCAATATGTGTAACAGGTACAGATATGATCTGTCAATCAGAGAGATGATGCATCAAAGAAGATGGAAGCCATAGGTACAAGGAACATGATCTAGAACCAAAGAAGCAAAGAATGATGGAAGGGAGAAGAATGATGAAAGGAGAACAAAGAACAGGGTCTAGAAGCGAAGGCATGAAGGGATTCATGACAGTCACATAATCTGCAAACCTCACACCCAAAGGTGAGTCTTCCAAACAGAACCCAGGAAAGCCCTTTGCTTTGTTAGCAGGGATGTTTCCAACACAAAGTCCATTCTGCCATCCTACGCCAGTGGTGATGTTGACTTTTTCTTCGAGGGTGAAAGTGGATAAGAGGGATTTGGCTTTGGAGTAGGTGGTGTCCCATGCGTTATGGAAAGAGGGCATCAGGAAAAGCTTCATATACAACTTCATGCAATAACTGTATAAGTATGCTTTTTGTGCATGAGAGTGCATGAGTATGCCAAAAATTGTGTAACTTATTCCTCACTTTGCATAAATTTTGAGATCTGTTGAATAACTATGCATTCAGGGCAACTTTATGCATCCTAGTGCATACAGTATGCTCAGATTTGTATCCGTTCTCGCAGGCTAAAAAGAGTTAGATCAAAGTAAGGGGGTGTATTGCATAAGATACTGGGGAAAGGTGCCACTGCTTCGCATGGCAAATTACGAGGCCCGTTTAAGTAAAATGTTTTCGTATGCAGTAAAAAATTCTTTTAATTAGATAGAGCCCAATACTGTACCATTTTAATGTAACGGCACCTTTAAATGACCTTGGATTAGAGGTAGCCACAGTGATTCAGAGTCTCAGAGAGCAGCTCTTGATGACTTTCAATGGCTGTTGAGGGAAGGTAAACGCGTCTGAAGTGTCATGCTGGTTGGTGGGCCTAGTGCAGAGGGAAGGCAGGAATGATGTCAGTTGAGCGTCACCTGAGTGTCACCTGAAATGGCTGTGTTCAGGCACTTTGGAGCACTGAGGTGGCATGTAAAAGTTAGAACCTGTGAGAAAGTTTTGTACTCAATTGGGGGGTCGACATAAGTTAACTCGGCCTAAAGGGCCTCGTAACCTCTCTAAGCATAACATGGCATGTGTATATGTATAAAGCTAGTGTAGACTTAGGGAATAGCATGGGTTTGTGGGTAAGTGACGGGTCACAGGTATGGGGTCGGCGGGTACAGGGATGGGTTGGCTTATCTCATCCCACTCCAAACCCACAACCTGCTGCCTGCTATCAATGCTGTCTTGCAGAACACACGGGAACTCAGGAGTATGAGACACAGTCCAAGACATGTGTAGGGGACCAAATACAGGACAGGGTGTATAAGTACAGGACATAGCTAGAATACATTCCGAGATGTGTTTTTACTGACAATGCGCATTTATAATCCCTCTAGATCATCTTTTACACCTTCACCTTCACTCATAAGTTGAGCATCTGTAAGGGCGTCATTTTTTACTGACAATATACATTGGTACTACCTTTAGATCATCTTTCACGCTCTCGCCTTCACTGGTTCTTGGCAAGGTAGGGCACAGAAAGGAAAAGCACAGATGTGGCGGATGGATAATGTAGACAAGAAGCAACTAACAAAAAAAAGGCCCGTTGAGCAAATGACGTATGCACACAGACTTCTTCATTTGCAAAGTAGCTTAACCTAACCCGAAGAAGGAATGGCTGTGACATCTTCCAAGTAGAGTAATTGAAACTCCACCGAAGAATTGTACAGTTGCTGTCAAAGGCTTGTCAACAAACACGGTCACAGGACTATGTTGACTTGTTTCTTTCCACTTGCAAGTCACAAGTCTGAGACTCCACAGGTTCCCTTCCTCTCTCAGCATGCCTGTATCACCCACAACTCAACCACCAACTGCCAACTTTTTACTCTGACCCACGCAATAACAACCATGTTCACAGTGAGTGCATACAGTTTTTACTTCTACTACCCACCCACTGTCTTTTGGTCTCTCATTTTCTTCCTATGCTTAGTGATCATACCTATTAGTTGGTTCCATTGGCTACCAAGATGTATGGCATACTCAAGATTCTCTCTAGTACTGGTATGTCGTTGTCCCCTGCCTACCTTGCTTGAAGCTTGAGCCGTTTTTTTTTTTTTTCAGGTTCCCCTCCATTGTACCGTTTGGTCACTATAACACTCGTACGTCATCCCAGGTTCCCCTCTGTTGTACTGTCTGGATCCTCTCACCCTTGAAGTTCCTTATATGTCATCATTCAAATACTCTCGTCAGGTATGTTTATGTCGTCTTTCCCATGTTAACGCTAGCTGAACTGCAGTTTTCAACATTTAGTGGTGTCATGAATGCTCTACTCGAGTATGTCTCTTTTCAATCTTTTGGGTATTGATGCTGGCTGATAGCTACGTTGTACAAGGTGGTTTTGCCATCAGCATTTGGCTCATCGCCAATGCCCAGGTATGTCCGCGTCACCTGCCATATTCTTTCCTTCAGCTAATGGTGCTGCCTATACACAGGTTTGAGCAGGGCAGTGTGTATAAGTCGTGACTGTTGTGTTGCCATCATCTAAAGTCTTGTTGTCTTCTGTCATATGTAGTGTTGTCTTTCTTGTAGCCTGTCTTTCTTGTAGTCCATTTTTCTTGTAGCCCTTAGCCACGTCCAATAACAAGTGTTTCTGCATTATAACCTGAATAGATTGTGAACAATTATTACAATAATAAGCATGAGCAATGTCAAACTTACACATAATCCTGTATAACTCATGCATAATCTGGCCAAAGTTTCACAACTCAAGAAAGGACTTGCATGAGGAGCATAAATTGACTAATTAGGCAATCTCATTCATTTTTAAGACATCTTTTGCATATTTTATCTACTTTTTGCATGAATTTGTATATGAGGCTTTTCCTGATGGGGATAGTAGGGGGGGAGGAGAAGTAGAAGACAGGAGGAGGGAAGAGAGGGTTGGTGGGGATGAAGATGGAGGAGATGGGCTGGTGGGATGGGATTGGGAAGGGGGTGAAGTTGAAGGGGACGATGGGGACGAGGTGACAGTTGACGGGGGCACTGAGTGGAGGGAAGGGGATGTCGGAGGAAGGGCTGGAGGGAGGTGCAGATGCTGATGAAGGAACTGAAGATGACATACTGGAAGCTGACGCAGATGCAGATGCTGACAAAGGAGCCTCAGACGAGACAACAGTAGGCAGGCTGGGAGCTGACGCAGATGCAGAAGTCAGAATAGAAATAGACAACGAGGGCAGCAACGCAGAGCTAATCACCACTGATGAACTCGGCACTGCAGATGTTGAAGCAACGACTGACTTGGAACTCTGCGCAGGCCAAAGCCAAAGCCTAGCATTAACAACATTGTTGTCGGTCGTCATGTTGTGTCTTCCTCGTTCCACTTTTTTTAAAAACCCCAACCTACTACATAACACCATTCAATTGGTCATTGTGGGGTTGACAGCATTCTGATCGGGTCCTATGATCTGCTGCTCTGTATGGCAATTGTCCGAGATTACACCTGGTGGAGGTAGAGAGGGTGAAACGTCAAACGTGAAATTCAAATTCAAAAAAGAAAACCTCCCTGTACATTCATCTGTGCATATGGTCTCCCTGTCCAAGTACTATGAACGGCTTTGACAGCACCTGACACCATCTTCATGTACACTACAAGAGTCTGATGGATACCAGTGTTTGAGCTCCAGACTCATGACCCAGTGTTGTGGCTAAGGCCTTAATTAAGGGCACTCAGACAAGTTAGGCCTTAAGTAGTTAATAATCATTTTTAATTAAGTATAATTAAGATCAGTTTAAGATGAAATTTTTCAGAGAGAGATTTACCTGTCATACTCATCACCAGATCCCTCTAAAGCTGTATCATCAGGTATCTCCTCTTCTGCCTCCTGCTGTAACAACTCCATCAGTAGCTGCTCTTCAGTATATGTCCCACTTTGTGTATGTCTAGCCTGTTCCCTGGTTTTAATGCAATCCACTTTCACACCCTCCAAGTCAATTTGGAGGCTGCAAGAAAGCCATGATATAGAGCAGTGATGTGTGTAAGTCCACCAAAGAAAATTGCTTTACAGAAATATGATCACGTGGAGATTCTAAGCCTTAATTAACCCTTAAGTTCTGAATCCAATGAAGTTAGGTCTTATTTTGTTAACTATTTAATGCCTTAAGTCAATTAAGGCTTAAGGGTTAACCACAACACTGTCATGACCTCTCCACTCGAGTCAAGTCCAAGCATAGCCAGGAACTTTTTCAAAGAGATCCCTTGGTCACTGGACCCATCAGCCAAGGAATACTCCTACCTGCTTCTACGCAGAAGAAGCAGCGGGCACAGTGCCACTAATTATACAAAAGAAACGTCAACTATGTGCTACGCTGTGCACTTTCTATATTCCATCCACATACATAAATATATGTTCATCATCAAGTATGACAGAAATTCCAAAACTTCATTCTGCCAGTACCGGTCAGTACCTGTGTCTGGATTCAGAATTTGGATTCTGGAACTTGCTTTTCGGTTTGGCCAGGTTGGGAAGTTCTTAGACTTTGACAGCACGAATTCTGATACATATCGAGGGTTGAATTAGTTGACTCGGACCATTGACCCTTGACTGTTCAAGAAAATTATGTTACTGTATTTCGGGATATCAACGCCTACATACTTAGACTCCATGTGTGTTGCATCTAGCTATGCAGCGTCAGGCCATGGGCTGTTACAATTATGTTACTTATTAGTAGTAGTGTATACCATCAGGCTCAAACCTCAGCTCTGATTCAGATACAAGTAATAAAGTATAAAAGTATACTCAAGTTCCCCACCCATGATGGAGATGCACTCATTGTCTGAACATGGAGATGAAGTAAATTGCCACCAACACCAGATTTGGATTTGGATTTGGAGGTGCACCGGTACTGACTACTGACTGATTACTGACCAACCGACCAATCAGCAACTGTGAACACTCATAACGAATGAAGCGCAAGTACTAAGAAATACACATGTCACGGTGTATGTAGTCCTCTACTCACCACATGCCATGCCAGGTGTAGACGTTATATATAGCCTGCCAGTGGCCACAGGCCACCACAATATACATACATCTACTCTAAATCTATAGACCTTAGAATTTAGCAATAGATGGCGGCAGATGCCAGAGCATGCATCTACATATCTCATCTATCTGAATTCTGATTCTTATATAATTAGGAGTTTAGGTTAGTTTAGAACTTGAGTCTTGATGAAACTAGTGCTGTCAGTGGTTTTATTGTCCTATGGTTCTGTGGTTCTATATATGAAACAGAAACTCGGGCCTCAGTTCCAACAATCAGTGCCACAGTCCACAGTCTACAGTCCATTGCTCATTGTTCATCATCTTCATATTACACTTATATTAACAAGATGTGCACTTTCATTTGTAGCTATTTGACATTGCCTTTACATTCTAGACGTGTGGCTCATGCCTCTATAACTTCAAATTTCTCCCCCTATTTCTGATTGTGAAGCTATAATGTAGGTATGTAGTCAATAGTGTTCAGTATGTACCTTTCTCAATATTAGACCTAACATCATCTCTTGATTACTTATGAAGAAAGCTCTTACAGATGTGGACACTTTCTAATCTCACTGTCTTCTACTCTGTTTGTATTCAAACAGGCCATCAACCAAGATTAATTACAGCTGTATCATATCATTGCCATGGCTTATGAATTCCTGAGTTCCAGAGGGTGTTTGGGGTTTGTGGCTTGTGATTTGAATAGAACTATTTCATTTCACAGCTGGAGACAGAGACAGATACACAACAATTGTCATACTGGTTGTACAAGAGCATGTTTAATGTGACTCACTAAGCAAAAAAATCAGAAGTGAAATTTTTTCACTGTTTGGTCAGGACACTCTTTCATTTCGAATTCTATATATATTGTAGGACAGGTGAAGCTACATATTCCAGAAGACTGGGCAGTAAATGTGATGGTCTGCTGGTTCATTGTCCATAAGTGGAAAAGGAATTTTAGGATCCTCCTGAAATACAGTGAAAATAGGATCTATTGCAGCTGCTCCCCTCTGCATCAACAGGTCAAATATTTCTTGATTGCCTTGAAAAGCAGCAGCCTGAATGGGACTTCCATACCTACCAGCTCGGGAATTGATATCTGCGCCGTT
Source organism: Tetrapyrgos nigripes (assembly GCA_013368315.1). Lineage (NCBI taxonomy): Eukaryota > Fungi > Basidiomycota > Agaricomycetes > Agaricales > Campanellaceae > Tetrapyrgos > Tetrapyrgos nigripes. The sequence continues at coordinate 4,907 of JAACJM010000279.1, read as the reverse complement.
ATTAATAAGTATTTCTACCTGTTTGAGATAATCAAAACCATGATCACAATGATCCTTTTCTTTTGCAACACAAGCTGCCTGCAGAGCAGTCCCATATTTCCCTCCTTCAATGTTAACATTTGCACCCTTTTCAACCAGAAACTTTACTATGTCTGTTTCTCCTCCATATGAAGCAGCCTGGAGAGCATTGCCATGATAACCACCTTGAGCATTGATATCTGCCCCCTTCTCAACCAAAAGCTTCACAATTTCTTCTCTTCCCTCATATGAAGCAGCCTGGAGAGCATTGCCATATGAACCACCTTGAGAATTGATATCTGCCCCATTCTCAACCAAAAGCTTCACAATTTCTTCTCTTCCCTCATATGAAGCAGCCTGGAGAGCATTGCCATATTCACCACCTTGAGCATTGATATCTGCCCCCTTCTCAACCAAAAGCTTCACAATTTCTTCACTTCCCACATATGAAGCAGCATAGAGAGCATTGCCATATTGACCACCTTGAGCATTGATATCTGCCCCCTTCTCAACCAAAAGCTTCACAATTTCTTCTTTTCCCCAATACGACGCAGCAGCAACCTGGAGAGCATTGCCATATTGACCACCTTGAGCATTGATATCTGCCCCCTTCTCAACCAAAAGCTTCACAATTTCTTCACTTCCCCCATATGAAGCAGCAGCAGCCTGGAGAGCATTGCCATATTGACCACCTTGAGCATTGATATCTGCCCCCTTCTCAACCAAAAGCTTCACAATTTCTTCTCTTTCCCCATATGAAGCAGCCTGGAGAGCATTGCCATATTCACCACCTTGAGCATTGATATCTGCCCCCTTCTCAACCAAAAGCTTCACAATTTCTTCCCTTCCCATATATGAAGCAGCCTGGAGAGCATTGCCACATGGACCACCTTGAGCATTAATATCTGCCCCCTTCTCAACCAAAAGCTTCACAATTTCTTCTCTTCCCCCATATGAAGCAGCAGCAGCCTGGAGAGCATTGCCATAAAAACCACCTTGAGAATTGATATCTGCCCCCTTCTCAACCAAAAGCTTCACAATTTCTTCTCTTCCCATATATGAAGCAGCCTGGAGAGCATTGCCATATTGACCACCTTGAGCATTGATATCTGCCCCCTTCTCAACCAAAAGCTTCACAATTCCTTCTCTTCCCTCATATGAAGCAGCCTGGAGAGCATTGCCATATGGACCACCTTGAGCATTGATATCTGCCCCCTTCTCAACCAAAAGCTTCACAATTCCTTCTCTTCCCTCATATGAAGCAACCTGGAGAGCATTGCCATATCGACCACCTTGAGCATTGATATCTGCCCCCTTCTCAACCAAAAGCTTCACAATTTTTTCTCTTCCCTTATATGAAGCAGCATAGAGAGCATTGTCATATTGACCACCTTGAGCATTGATATCTGCCCCCTTCTCAACCAAAAGCTTCACAATTTCTTCTCTTCCCCAATATGACACAGCAGCAGCCTGGAGAGCATTGCCATATTGACCACCTTGAGCATTGATATCTGCCCCCTTCTCAACCAAAAGCTTCACAATTTCTTCTCTTCCCCTATTTGAAGCAGCCTGGAGAGCATTGCCATATTGACCACCTTGAGCATTGATATCTGCGCCCTTCTCAACCAAAAGCTTCACAATTTCTTCTCTTCCCCAATATGAAGCAGCCTGGAGAGCATTGCCATATAGACCACCTTGAGCATTGATATCTGCCCCCTTCTCAAGCAAAAGCCTCGCCACTTCTGATCTTCCCCAATGTAAAGCAGCCTGGAGAGCATTGCCCCATTCACCACCTTGAGCATTGACATTTGCTCCTTCCTCCACTAAGATCACTATCACATTCAGCAAATTGGCCATGCTGGCATAATACAATGGAAGGGCAGAACCAAAAGTCCTTCTATGATACCTTTGTTGTATCCATGCCAAACAGGATTTATTTGTATCTGTGAACAAATGTAAACTCAAAGACTTGACTGGGTCTTCCATCAAATGTAAATTTCTAACATGTTCTGGCCATTGGTGTGCAGCATATTTTGCCAAAGGAAACTTCTCTCCATCTATAGATCCATCTTTTCCACACACCACCAGATAAATCATACATAACTGAGCAATGAATTTATGTGCCAGCTGGTCATTTACATGGAATAGCTGGGCTGAACTTTGCAGGATTGTTTCTGAAAGGATATACTCCTTTACAGAGGGATGTGCTAGTTGCAATACATGTTCCTTTCTAGCCCTCCGTTCCCACCATCCCTGCACTTCCTGGACCTGGACTATAACTAACGTTGAGCTAATAATTTTTGATAATCCACTTGTGGGGATGGTCTGGGTATCCTCCAAAATTTGCTGCTTGATATTGACACGTAGGATTTCAGGTAATAATTCCAGTTTAAGCTCCTCATATCCAAATAAAAGCCACTTCAAAATAGCTTCTACATCTTTTTGGTGATGTTTGTTAACCCTGACCAGTGCCTGGCAATAAGTCTCTTCCAAATCATCTGGCAAGTTCTTTAGGGCATTCAAAATTGCTGTGCGAGTTCCCAGTTCCTGCAATTGTTGAATTTGACAATCAACCCATCGGATCCTATAAAATATTTCAATTATTAACTATAATACTGTGATTTATAATACTTACTGCCCATGAGCCCCATGTGCTAGAGCCTCTGTTACTTCCTTGTGAACATCTACAGATAAAGGTCTGTCCTGGAAAACTTGCTCAATGTGCCTTTGAATATCTGATTCTACTACTTGTTCATTCAATGATATTTCATGGGTAGCAGAGCTGATCCCAACTGTACTAGCTGTATGTCTGCAGGACACAAACATATGAATCTTTGAACCAAGCTCAAGTAAGTCCAGAATGAGTCTTGAAACCAAATGCTGATCTGAAGCTTGGCATTCATCCATTGCATCAATGAAAATGCATGTAGTTGAAGGCTTCTGGACCAGAAGCTTGAGAAGAGTTGCTTTCATAACATCAGCACGCATTTTGATCCTCCCTTCATTATTTTGCTTATAGAGGTCTTTTATGTGCTCCCAGTCTGATTGAAGGCCTACATCCAACATCAGGGAAGATAGCATTCCTTGATAAGTTCCCTTTGATTTGGTTTGATCAAGAGTGTCAAAGTAGAAATAGACAACTTGATGCTCAGCACCGATGCTGAAGATAGCCTTGGTGCTAGAAAAACAGACTTTATAAGTCATTGCTATAAGTATTCAGTTGGCCAATTAAACGCTTACCATAAAAATGTTTTTCCAGACCCAGCTGCAGATATAGTGAGTAAGCCTATTTTCTTTTTCAGATAAGTAAATTCATACCTTTGCCTTGAAGCCACAGCAAGCCGCCTTCATCTTTCCACTCATTAAATCTGGAATCTTCAAGGAGCCACACTCCAGTGCCTTTAGTCATTTTATTGTATGCAGCATTGAAGTTGACTGAGGGATTGGGAAGCATCAATCCATTCCTGAATTTTGGAGCCTATAAAAGCATGAAGTAACATCATAATTGTCTGAAATCTGGACTTACTCTCATTGACATTACGAACAAAACACATTATTGTTGGAGTTGATAATGTTACGGTTATCATTGTTGATATTTTGAGTCTGATTACCTTGAACATTGTTCCAATTGTATGTGTTCCCTCCTGCATTCATTCTGACACCTTCAGGATGCATGGCTTGATTGATACTTTCTGCAGGAGTCAATGCTACCCTCATCTGTTGAAGTTGCATTTGGGACTTTGACAGTACGTTTAATAAGCTGCAGTAAATGAAATAACGAACAAGAAGCTGACATACCTGTGCCTGTATCCTCAGAGTGTGTAGTTTGATGGATACTTGCTGCCGGAGTTGCTGCTACATTGTCCAAAGTATTGTCTGTTGAAAAATTCAGTTGGAATTTTGAGAGTGCACTTCATAACCTGCAGCAAATCAAACAAGGAATATCTACCTGAGCTTATGACTGGTGTATCCTCAAGTTTCCTCTCATTTGCTTCAACATTGTCAACTAGATGTGTATCACCACAGCAACGCTCATTAATGATATGGAAATAACCTCAGTCACAGTCACGCACCTGATTTGACTACTTCAGGACGATTGACACTGTCTGTCTGGCTCTGATTACTTTCAACTTGATTGCCTTCTGGATATGCATGAGTGCGTTTTATAATTCGCAGCGCATTCGCGTTGGTTTTCCTACCTGCTTTTTTTGCCTTTTTGCCTTTCTTCTTGAAACAAGGAAATTTGCCTTTGGCGCTCTTGAAAGCTCGCTTCATGTCGAAAGATGGCTGATAGCACCGCGCAAGAAGTTTGAAAAGTGTCCAAAGTCACATGAGTGTCTATCACAAGCGCAATGAGGCATGAAAGATAAGGTGTTGCGAATGTACCTGATGTAATTCAGTTTCAGCGCCTAGATAAGATATAGGGCGTGGGCTTCGATTTAGTAAGTCAACTTTTTGACGTGTCGCGACTCGCGTCCCTCCTCGTCTTGTGGTCTTTCTTGGAGATGTACGTGTCGTTTCTCTGGGAGATGTACGTCTTGTATTGTTTAGTCTGACGAGTCTCCCTCTTGACAACCTCCACTTCGGATAAACCCCTTTGCTATCGCTTTCCCAAACTGCACCGAACAAGTCTGAACTGTAGTCCAAGCAGGAGTGAAGCACAAAGTGGTGGAGTGAGTCTCACTTCCCAATTTCTACTCAACACTGACATTTTCCTCTTTCGTGTCTCATGTAGCACGTCTACGACGCCAACGGCCTTGGGCGGTAAAAAACGGCTCTCTCATCGTCGACCTCAGTTAAATGAGGGGTATCACTATCCACCCGATACTTTTAACGGCACGTATCGAGACGAGGAATCACTTTGGGATGGGGTTTCGTGCTAAGGATAT
>JAACJM010000278.1:0-54531 GCA_013368315.1 Tetrapyrgos nigripes | reverse complement strand
TCTTTGTCTCGCTATTCTCCGGCGATTCATTGGTTGCACACTTCTCGTATTTCATATTGAGTCTCTCCTGGCTATCTTTACGATGCCGACTCCAAGTCTTTTCGTACTCGAAGTCTCGATCATCAAGTATTCACAATGCGGACACTCAGAATAATCTTCCAGAAACTTTGAGCCCGCTAGTAGTCGAGGGAGGTGAAAACGTGAGTCTGTCTATTTATTGTAACCCACATCTTTATCATTTGCACACGATTAACGGGCTTTCCTACCAGGTCACAGACGTTTTTAGCTGTTTTTACCTCAGAATCGAAGTCTCCAGCCAAGCCGAGGATGATACTTCATCACTCGAAGCTATACACCATCATCTTTCCCCCATCATCAATAAAGACAATGCAAGCCTTGGACCCTCTGCCAGTGCGTCAGTGTGTGAAGCCATTCGCAATGTCAATGTGCGGGCTATACCACTCACATCGCAGGGGCCCGAAGCGGCATCTCTGCTCGTTTTTCCGCTGCTCCTCCTACGGCCACAACTTGAACCTCCACTATCACGATTCTTCTCGTCAACTTCGAACAAACAGGAGCATCTGTCGAGACGATGTAAACCTTTGCTTGTCTTACGTCAATCAGGTCCTCTAAACAGACTCACGCGTCCTCCAACGAAATGGACGCTCGAGCCAAGGACTACTACTTGGCTCCACCGCCAGGACCACTGGCTGCATCATGACTGGGGCTGGCTCATTGAGCTTGAAAAACGGCTCCGAGTCCAGTCAGGATCAGGCTCAAGAGCTACTACGCAGTCATCGAGTTCATATCATCTATATCCATATCCACCGTCACGGTCGTTCTCTTCTTCGGCTACCAGTGACACTGACTCTACCGGAGCATTCAACAACGCATCCGGTTTCGGAATACACAACTCCTCCTTTGTGGTTTGTCAAAATAATTATATGCAGCTGCCTGGGGGATATCAACTCCAGGGTCCCGGTTTCCCCAACGGTACTGGTTCTGGAGCAGGGGCAGATGAGTTAATTAGTCGGATGGAAAGGCTTATTGAGAAGCAACTTGATAGGAGGTTAATGGAGTTAATTGAGTAAGCTTTGAACTGGTGCTTTGATACGTCCAGATTAATTCTAACGTTGTTCCCCCAGGAGGCAAACCAGCGGAAAGAATTAGCGTTCAAGAAATCGATTGAGGTGGAACTTTTTCAGCATTTTATTTGCTCCTTGTCATGGTCGAGCTGAAGGCTGAAACGACTTTGTCATACAGGAACTACTCAGTCGTATCGAAAGCCGTTTACCTCCCGAGCCTGAGCCACCTCCAAGTCCTGATTTCTTCAATAGTATCGAGGTACGTCGACAGTGCTTACATGTCCCCATTCTTCGTAGACTATTGAGATTAATATTGACTTTTGATTTCGGATTTACAGCAAAGGCTTCAACGCCTTGAAAAGTGCCTGCTAGTACTACTCATCCTCCTCGTGCTCAACCAAATGGACCCCCAGATGATGATACCATTTTCGATTATAAATCCCCGTTTTCTTTAACAGTGACTATTTTCTTAGTGATCGCGACGTTGGTTTTCCTCTTTTGTTTTTCCAATTATTCTGTAATATCTGAATTATGAAACCTACTGGTTACGGTATTCCTAGTCGTCAGGCGTCAGGTTCTTCAAGATGCAGCTGTATTGTCTTATTCTGAATGTAGAATCTCCAACCCGTTACCACTTAGTACTGTCAAGTTCCTATGTGACGTTCTCGGAGTCACCTGGCGCAAGGGTATTAAGGACTGTGACGTACGCTTCTAGCAGCACACGGTAGTAAGGCTCAGGTACAGTAGAGAGGTGGCCGACAATTGCCCTGAGAGGAGTGCACTAAATTCATGGATTTAGTCGACTCGCCGATAAGTAAGTCCTCGGCCCCCTCCTGTGGTCAGTGGAACGAAGTTCGATTCAACTTCGAAAGAAGACAATGAACTAGGAACCTTAGCTAGTACCACCATATTATCTTTCAATTCACTTTGAGACCTTGTACTTGCGTGTATACTTATGTCGCTATTATAGAAGCGTCAAAGTCCAAAGAAACGTGGCCTTGTTACGATTGTTCCCGCCGCAGTCAGCTGCACTGGAAGCACCGGCACTGGACTGGGCCGGCGCCGAGTCAGAGGAGGATGTGGCAACGCGATGGTGACTCGGATGCAACTTCGTTCCATTTTGAATTCCGCAGTTGTTTTAATGGGTATTCCACCTCATGGAGGTATTTAACTCGTTGCCAGCATGTACGACCATTGCGCATGATGTCACAGAATAAGGACTGACACTCGAGTTTCATCCGACAACCTGAGTACTGGCTTGAGAAGCTTACCTGTAGCCTCATCTTCTCTTACAACCTAGGTAGCGCTGCAGAGACAGGTGAGGACAAGTATGGCTGATTCACCCTTGTTACCTCGAGAAAGAACCTTTGAGTCAGCACTCCCGGTAGCCACACAGCCGTGATCCGGGAAAGGTCTTTGTACTTACTTAAATCGTAGCCTGAGCGGATCAGCTTGGTGATTTCTACTATTCATGCATCGATCTCCGTCCAGACGATTCAGAAAAGGGAATAATTTACCGGTACAATGGGGGAAAAATCCGAGAGGCAGAAAGTACAAGGACTTTGAGAGGATCAGTCAACATCGAGTAACTTGAAGTCTATGAGAGTCTCACATGGAGTCCATCCCCGTCTAAACTTATTCAAAGAAGGGAAGGATGAGCCACGGGAACTATTCTCAATGGTCTCGAAATCCAAGATTGTTCGGAGATGCCAGTGCAAAAAGAACAAGGACTACAGACTCGAATCCAGATGGATCAGTAACAGGTAACTTGAACTGTGTGAGATTCAATCCAACATCCAGAATATCTGTACACACTTTTCAGCCACTTTCTTCCGAATGGCTGTGGCACAACCTATTGGCAGTCTGAGTCTCGGGATTCTTGCACCCCGACAGTTGTCGACCTGAAATCATATATTTGACGGAATATATAGGGAGCACGCTGTAATCTATTGACTCGGATGCCACTACTATGATAAGGCAATGTTTCTTCGACATTGCCTAGTTGAGATCAAAGGATTTTTCAGGCCGCAATCGGATATGTGAGTCCGATGTGGCAAAGGTGGTCCGTCTCGGTACAACCTCATTTCAGTTCATGTGTAGCTTTGTATCATTCTTGGTCTTCAAGCTCATATAAGTGTCAAGACGCAGAACCAGAACTAGAGCTTCTGAGCCTGAGACAACCAGGACTTGAGAATTTAGAGCGCCCTGATGGTTTCACCCCTCGGATCACAACGACTTAGTTTGGTTACCTCGAGAAGATGTCTATGAGTCAGCACTCCCAGTCGCCACGCAGCCACGACAAGAAAGAGGTCTTTGTACTTACTTAAATCAGGACTCCACGTTCAAGTTGGAGAGTTCTACCACGATGTAATGATCACCATTACTCCATATATAGCGCCTGCGACGGTATTCACACGTACCGAATATTGTGGCCTTTTGGTCCAGTTGGAGGCCGGGTCTCATCGCAGGCTGAGCTAATCCTTTACAGAAACTCCCCTTCTCATAGGGCCTCGGGATTTCGCCCTTCACGGAACCAGTGGCTGAGGATCGGGACAGGCGTGGGAAACCTGAGTTGATCGGAGGAGCAGAAAGTACGATGACTTTGAGAGGATCGGCGTCAGGTAGTTTGAAGTCTGTGAGAGTCCCAACATCCGAGATGTCTGTATGACCGTATCACCTTTTCAATTTTCAGCCACATTGTTCGGTATGTAGTCGACGCCATGATGCATAATGCTGCATTGCTTCCAGAGTGAGTGACCATCTGCAAACTTCGACGCAATCGGGCAACAATCGGGAGTAACAAGCGTCCAATATCGTGAGAACTTTGACCCCACTTTTCTTGTCAAGAACCCCCAACAATAACAGGTACTACTTACGCCCTGACTTCACAAAAAGCCATGGTTACCTGCTACAATAAGTAAGTCCAGATTTTGGATGGAAGAAGATGGTGCTGTAGCGTAATCTAACCTAGCTGAAACCTTCAATTATTTTAATTACAGACGTCGGTCAAACGCTAGCAATTGCAAAGCGCTCTCAATTCAAGAGCCCCGGGGCCGCGCTTGATTCTAGTATGTGGCCAACTGGACATCATTGCCAACCGGTATTGTCTTTCAACTTTCTATCTTCGTCCTAATTTCGTCTGATACACCCGAGCAGGCCCTGGCAGCGCTGAAGATTCACTCCAAGTCCCGCCACGAGGCAGACTATAACACATACACCCAGCCTGATGTTAAAAGGTGGACCTACAACATCCACCAATGTCTCGCATCCACATACAATGGCAATTTTGCGATTGTGATGAAGTTATCGTCATTTAACACGAGGCAAGCCTAGGCAAGCGCACTGAAACCGCTTTGGTTCTCACCTACCCTTTATAGACATACTGTACGGCGTGCCGTCTCGATCCGACTCGTGTGATTGACGTGGTTTCTATGATGATTTCCAGACGCGTATAAATCACGACTCTGCTCTTGCCGTCGATCTTAGCACCCCCAATTCCCCTTCAACAGCACTGGGAGGAATGTGAGTCCGAATGACTATGGCTTCTTGATGCTTCTTCAATTCTAATCGCCAGAACCAGGTTCCTCTCGTATTGAACCTGCTGCTAGGTCTCAGTTGGTCGCAACCGACGACACAGCCAGCACCAATACCTTTCCTCTTGAAACGGTCGACACACCTAGTATCTCTTCATGCCAGTGCTACGACCAATTTCGCCTTTTGATCGCGTCCCTACCGAAGTACTCAACAACATCTTCCTTTTCACGACTGAACGTAACGAAAATCAATATGTTCATCATTATGCGGAATTCATTATGCCTTTGACGATTTCACACACCTGCACCCGCTGGAGAAGCATTGCATTGTCCGACGGCTTTCTGTGGACCAACTTAGACATCACCGACTTCAGCGAGATAGCCATTTATCGAACCCATGCTTGGCTTTCCCGTTCGAAAAACCGTCCTCTCAGTATCTTGATGGACTTTCGGGATGACGAATGGGACTGGGACGGTAAAGACAGGCATCACTTCACCGGTCGGCACATGCGGGTCTTTCTCGAACTCCTCCTTCCTCACGTCGAGCGATGGAAATCATTCAGAATCTACACGGACACTTGGGAACCTATCCACACGTTTCTATCCTTCACAAACGAGCTCGCTATGGTACCCTCCTCTCTGCAAACCTTAGCCCTTTTGCGCTGCAATGCGTATTTTGCTACGGAGGGCGAAACTTTTCAGCCAGACGACCTGAAGGAGCCGATTCCCCTGTTCGGGGGAGGCCTGTGCAGCACCTGCGTGAGGTCTCTCTCGTAGGCGTTCATGTAGACTGGGTGGAGTCCCCCATACGCAACCTTCGCAAACTAGAATTCAAATACCATGCTTACGATGTTATGCCTTCCCTTCAGGAGTTCATGGATATCCTTTCCTCCTGCCCCAACCTCGAAAACCTGGCTATTCTAGGCTGGGGACCACAGCTCAGCAAGGACGATTTTACCGAAAACTACGTGGATTTTCCAGACGATAAACGCCTCTCCGGTTCCCCATTCGTCCTAAAGAATCTCCTCACATTTCATTTCGGTTTCACCAACGTCCAGTATGGGCTTAAATTGCTCTCCTTGTTCCGTCTTCCCTCCATCAAACGTCTCGACCTCGAAGACGTGTCAACCATCGCTGATCCACTTGGACATGGGGATGCTTCCCCTATCCTTGACTGGCTGTCATCAGCTGATGACAAGGCAGACGCCGACGATGATTCAGTTTCGTCAGCTTCCAGTTCTCCCGGTGTGCCTGTCAAAAGCCGTCGGTGCACACTTCCACTGATGAACGTTGAGCGCCTTGGATTGAGTGGTCTTTCCTCCAGCGAGCCGACTTTCTTTCGCTTTCTCAGAGCTTTTCAGTCTCTGAAGAAGATTTCCCTCTCGAATGCAGACCCCAACCTTCTTTTAGCGCTTGCCCCTCAGAATCCTCCCCAACCAGTTCAGCCTGGGTCTGAGGGAACTGAGAAGACGCTGGAGGATTCGTGTGGGATGTTGAGAAGGACTTTAGTGTCTTTGGCTACCGTGAGATCCAGAGTGGCGCCATGTCCGAATTTGGTGGATATCGCTTCTCGGAGGATAGAAGGCAGTCAACTGTCTGCACTAGTTGCGAAGAGGGCTCAGGCGGACTCTGGGGTACAGCCTGTGCAGAAGGGTGCACATTGAACCCACTCCCCCGTTAGATGACGACGAAGACCGCGAAGTAGCTTGATGATGACGACGAAGAGGTGGATACCTCTTTTGACGACAGTTTTAGGCAGTGCTGGTATTAGCGAAGCTGAATATCCAGGCAATTGAAGAATGCGGAGCCATGGGTGCTCATCACTCCTGGAGCCATTGACGACGATTAGAATTGTGCAAACATGTTTCTTTACTACGCTTTTCGTGCTGTGCAACTTTGCTGTCAAGCTATCTTCTCCTTTGCATGATGTTCTCTAGTTGACTGCGTAATTGGCCTAGTGCATATGACTCTGTGAGTAATAGTTACCTTAATATGTTCGTCTTTACTGTCTTTACTGTCTTTACCGGATTGTATGTAGCTTTAGTAGTATGTCGACCTCATGAATATGGTTGTTTCGGGTGCTTATAAGGTGACAATATGGACAATACCATGCGATCTGCTAGTACTCAGGAATGCATCGATCCGGGATTCCCGGGTAAGTGTCTCCTCTGACAGTGGCCATTGGAGCGTCGTTCCTGAACACAAAGCACAGACCCGGTGTCCTGACAGACCAGCGCCAAAAGATTTTGTGCTGTTGACCGATTACCTCACAGTGGCCTTGACGACGCACATAGCACTTAAGTGCCTACTGGATACGGAGATGACCGGAAAATTTTCAAGATTCGAGGACATGAAAACATATAGAAGATGCCATCAAGAGAAGCATAGCGTATAAGGTATAGATGTATACACTGAGAGTAACGAGGTAACAGAAAGGGTAGTACAGAGTCCGAGACAAGAATTGGTTTACTGCGACCGGTACAAGAGAGACGACTTAGGGGACGACCTTGATGAATAATCTCGTCTTGTAAACTCTCGTGGTATCTGACAGTCTTGACTTCTGCCTGAGACCGGTCGTCAAAGTGAATGGTCCGCGAGTCAGAAACTAAAACCTCGGTGATGTCGCCACGGCTTTTCCCCCCCGGAAGTTTGTATGGCTCGCATTCTCCGTAAGGTCCTTCGTCGGGTGCAAGCCCCGTGGATGCCACCCAGCGAGATCTTGTTTTCCCCACAAAAAGGGATCCACTGCAGGTAGAGCTTGGTGAGCAGCCGACCACCTCGGTGCACTTTGCAGGCTCTCCTCGGCTTCGTCTAGCCAGATGGATAGGCAGTCCAGTGCAGCGACAAGTTGGGGGAAGGTTACGGCGCTTTGTTTAAGAGATAGTATGGAGCATGGGACGCTTCCATGAGGGTAGACTATTTGGAAGGCTCGCCAGGCATGTGATTGCCGGAGACGGTCAAAAATGTTGAAGAGCCTGAATAGACGCATATCCTCGAGGTCAGGGAACACTCGTTGGAGTCTCATAAGGCCTGGGACGTCGTCATCGGGATGCAAAAGGGCTAGGAGACGACTTTCGATGGATGGAGGCCAGGCTTGACGAATGGGTTCGGGAGTATAGCCTACAAGGAAACGTGAGTTTAGACACTGGTTTCCTGAAAGAGAAAACAGTCTACGCACATGTTACCGGGACCACTGGAGTTGAGATGTCTTTTGAAGAGGTTACGGGGAATAGACATGGTGGCAGAAGCTTGCTTTGCGAGGAATGGAGCAACGATGATTAGGTTGCCTGACAAGGTCGATTTTATAGACTTGGATTGCTCCAGCGCTTTTGACAGTATGTTATCGACAAAACGAGGGTCAAAGCGTATCGGGGTATGAGAATTTAGCTTGGACGCCACCAAAAACCAAGCCAAGTCGGCGGATATAGCCTGTAAAAAGGAACTATGGTCAACGATACAGCCGTTTTGGCCAGTTGGCAAAGACTGAGTACACACATCGGATTACAGGGAGCTTTACATTTGCTGGAAGCTTCGCAGTCGCTGCATCACTTCAATTTCGCTGCATCACATCACTACTAGATGGCAAAGCTGGGCGATGAAAACAACTAGTGACTTCTTCGCTTTGCGTTAGCCTGGGAACCTGAGTGGTTGGTCCTCAGGCTAGCTTTGCGTCACGTAGACACCGTTAGTGGTCAAAGCCACCATAATCATTGGGGCCATCTTGTCCTCCGTAAGTTTGCATGGAGTAGGGTCAAAGTTAATCAAAAATGTCACAGTGGCGCCTCTTCAACAGTTTTTTCGTTTCAGGAGGGGACCTAGGCCGCCAGGCCTTGGGATTGGTGACGCATTGGTGGTATGTTGGTCCCAGAAAAATCCTTCGAAAATCAGCCTTTTCAGTCAGATATGATAGAGAAAAGCTGAAAGCTGATTATTTTGGCTTCCTGAACGAGTGCTTGCGGAGAGGTGTACCTGATGGCGATGACGCGTCGCATAATTCCCGCTGTCACGTCACGCATCACACCATCGCGTTCACGTGACCAATGTTGATTTACCGAGCGTCACCGCCTCGAGTTGTCCTTGTTCTCCTTCGCCGACGACAACGTCCCTCAAGAACAGCCAGCAAGTTTGCTATCAACAGTGAAGTATCTGCTGTATCGCAAGGCTGGGGTAGGAGGCACGCGTGGAGAAGGTAAGCTGGTAGCTTCTGCTGTCGCAATTACCTCCTCGTTTACTGACAACGAAAACGCGCTGGCTACAGGGTTCCAGTGATTGCAAAAAAGCATCAAGTAACGCCTTCACGAGCGAATAACGGCTAAATACGACTTCTGTCTCATTTTGGCTCTCAGTCTCAACAACAATCTCAACAACGATCCTCATTTCCATCTCATCACTCAACATCTATTATTTCAATTTTTCCCTACTCTCAAGCTAACTATATTTTGAACGAAATTTGTACGACATGATGCGCAATACGATATCACGACCAGCAGCGCCGGTCTCCGCACCCTACTCGACACAAGCAAACCCCGATGTACCTTCTATACGCCTCATCGCCGCGACTCCGTCTGCGTCTGGTCTCTCATCTGAGGCTAGCACTTCCATGAACTCTTCTTGGACCTCTGTTCCCTCTGTTTCCTCTCCCATTGCACCCAAAAACGACGATGCTGCACCCCGAAAGCGCCTTGTTCCCAAAAAGTCAAAGCTTGGCTTACTGGGCGTTGGCAGCAGCAAAGAGAAGGACAAGGAGAGTCAACGAGGAAAGGACCTCTCAGACGTTGTTCGTCGTGTCGGGGCCTCGTCTTCGTCGCGTCGTGGATTTGATATCTACGTCGACCCTGCCGACGACCCTGAGATCGGCGAGATCCTCATGGTGAAGAAGAAGAAATCAAGGGCCGGTTTTGGATGGTATGAGATGGGGTACGGGAGGCGGCGCTCTAGAGGAAGTAACGAATATACCGTCGGTTACGCCACCAGCGGTAGCTATGCTCAAGCCCAAGGCCGAAGAAAAAGACAAGTGGTGGAGTATTGGACGAGGAAGAAAGGACTCCAAGGAGAAGGAGAAAGAAAAGGAGAAGGAGAAGGAGAAGACCAAGGTCAGAGAGAAGTCGAAGTCCCGTCCTGAGCCACCCAGATCGAAGAGTAAGTCACTTTTATCCTCTGCGCTACTTCTTCACACTAAATACCGTTTACAGCACCCGAACCATTCAAGTCTGTCTCTGATGTACAATCCAGGGCTCGCTTCAATTCCTTGGACTCTGGTATCGTCCTAAACTCGCCTACGTTTGCTGCCCCGGCCTATGACGCCAGAAATATCTCCAATCCTCAGCTACTCAACGTCAACGTTGATCGAGTGGTCTCTGATGACTGTCGTCCGGCACCAATCAGCACCTCTCGTTCTGCTACGCCAACCATGGGTGGTTTGCTCGCACCGCCATCTTCAGCCGGCACCGAACCCAGCAACAACCAAGGTTCCATTGCCTTGCGTGCCATGCGTTCCATGCGTTCTCTAGCACATATTGGCAGCTGGGCACAGCTGAAGAACGGCGCTCCTGGTGACGACGCTCCTATGGAGAAGAAGGACGAGAGGAAAGGCAAGGAGAACGACAAGAAGACTAAAGCCAAAGGCGAGAAGAAATTCAAGGACAAGGATGAATCCACCAGAGAGAAGAAGAAGACGAAGAAGGACAAGGACGATAGGAAGGAGAAGGAGAAGGAGAAGAAGGGCCGTGCTCAGACCGTCCGCGGTTCGTCGAGCAGCTTTGAGGTTGGTGCTCTAACAGCTAGTCCCGAGGCCGCGCAAACTATGATGAAGAAGAAACGTAGCATTCTTGGTCTCGGTCTCCCGTCGACAATGAGACTCCCAGCGGTTCGTAGTGGCTCGACGACGTCCTCTATTGGTGCTCCCAGCTCCATCGAAGGCAATGTCGACAACAACCGTCTTTCTGTCGAGTCGGCTGTTATGATGGCCGCTCGTGCACGCTCTGGGTCATGCTTATCGACTGCGTCATCCTTGAGACCGTTTGTCGACCACATCTTCCAACTCGAGGACGTCGTCCGGTAGTTCTGGGGCAAGTATCAGATGGGATGAAGAAGGCTTGGAGACTGTGCGTGAGCAGAGGAGAAGAGAGAGGGAGACTAAGAGGCTTAGTCAAGAACAGGAAGACCGGGGCACGAATAAGAGGAAGATGGGCGAAAAGGATTCCAGACGCGTCTCTGGTGAGGGCAGGAGAAGAACACCTCTTTCGGAGATCTTCCCAGACATCCACTCAGACGCCAGCTCGCGGAGATCCTCTGGTGTCTCTTCTATCAACCCTCATGCACCTATGCTTACTCTGGAAGAAGCTACTTCGGATGGACACGAACGCGATACTGACAGTGCTGTTTCGACACCGGCAAGGAGGCGTCCTCGTCCAATGTCTGAACAGATGTTGGGGCGTAGCAGACCTCAACCTGTTTATGACGAGGATGGTGAAGGTATGTGTTTCATTACTCATGAAGTT
Organism: Tetrapyrgos nigripes; assembly: GCA_013368315.1. Classification (NCBI taxonomy): domain Eukaryota; kingdom Fungi; phylum Basidiomycota; class Agaricomycetes; order Agaricales; family Campanellaceae; genus Tetrapyrgos; species Tetrapyrgos nigripes. The sequence goes on along the minus strand of JAACJM010000278.1, from coordinate 43,413 downwards.
TGTCACTATACTAAAACAAATCACAGGTGTCATTTCTATTCTATCCGCTGCGACCAACGATCTTGCCCAGCTCATCAACCACTTGGATTTGGAGGCGACACCTGGCACCACTCCCGGTACGCCGAACATTTCTCCGTGGAGGCAGCAGATGCTCGCTGGTGCCGTTCCCCGTGTTCCCGACAACAACGAGAGCCCGACTAAGAGGACTTTGCGCAAGGACATCAGTTCCATCACTTCACTGCGACCTTACGCCCAATCTCGAAGTCCTACCAAACAGCCTTTATCCAAAGACCTTCTCGGTCAGCAAATTGCACCTTGGCCCACGCTCAACTCGATGTTCCCGAGAGACTCACCAAAGGCTTCATCACCAGTTGCATCATCGTCGGCACCAAAGACGCGTCCCAAACACAAGAGGACATTATCACCTCCAGCTCCCATGCTTGAGAACTCTCCTCCGATGATTCGTCCATTGCGCCCTGCCAAGTCGAGGTCGGGTATTGTCGCGATGAAATCTTTGGGTCCACCACCATCTGAGAGTCTTCCGCCTATCGAACTCAAGCACGACGGTGGTACTGTCCGTGCTCCCTCGACGTTGACGTTTGGTTCTCGTACGTCTTCTCGAGGAGGTGATTCATCCATCAGTTCCATCGACGACATCAAGAACCGACCACCAGTCCCAGTTCTGCCTTCTGCATTCGGACATGCTAGGAATAGATCTTCGCTCCTTTCATCTCAATACAGCAGCGACGATGACAACACTACTAGCCGTCCTCTTGTACCTGGAGCCAGGAAGATGCTCGGGATGAAGGGAACAATGGGAGGTTCTGACGTCTCAGCCTATGCTGTTGACGAATTGGACGCATCAGATCCTGACTCGGACATTCCTGACGAACTGCAGAACATTTTGGCGAGGCGCCACGAAGACGACACCCTCTCTTATCGTCCTCCCAGTCCTCATTCTGCGTCTCCCGAAGATGTTCCTCAGGATGTCTCTGAGATGGACTCATTCGGTGATCCTCAGCCCTTGGACATACCTATGTTCCATCTCACTGATGTCAACGAGAATCAAATCGACATGGACGATATCCACTCTGACGAAGAAGGTGACACCAAGAAATCCTTCGACTTCACTGGCGAACTGAAGAAGTTGAACGAGTCTGGTGCTTCAGACCGACGAAGCTTCATGGAACAGTTGGAGAGTGCATTCCGTACCCCTGCGAAACTCGACCTTCGTTATGACTTTGGAGGTTCTGATAGTGGTATGCTGAGTGTTGAAGTGCCCCCGCTTCCACCTTTGCCTTCGCTACCTGCTCAGGCGGAAACGTCGTCCAGCACCATCCAGACGGATGTTTCTACAACTTCGCATGAGGCAGCGTCTGGTTTTTCCTCTCAAACTTCGGATATGGAGAGTGACCCGGTATCGAGGCTTTTGGATGTCAAAGAGCCCACCCTGCTTCCTGGATCTGACAGTCTTGGTAGTAATGCCGAGACTGACGATCTCATGATGGTGGATTCTGCGGAACCCTCAGTGGAGAATGCCCTTCCTGCTTCACGTCCTTCAGATGGTCAGCTCAACAAGGCCTTCAAGTTCGGTGGTATGACCAAAGCTTCTTGTTCTCCTGCGGAGAAGGTAGCCAACAAGGGCAGCAAGTTGACCCTTTCGGATATCATTCCACCTCCATCCCATGTTCGCTCGGTGTCTAATGCATCTTCTGCGTCGGTGGGTGATTCGGTTATCAAATCGATAATTGCAGAGGCTGCGGAATTGCCCATAGCTCGACCTCGACCTCGAATTAACTCTGACTCTAGTGCTCACGCCGCCAATACGTCTGTCGGTAGAGCCGGTATGCAAATCCAGTATCGTCACTCCCGGCAATCTTCCGATTTCAGCTTCACTGGCTTTGACTCCTTTGACGAGGTCAGGAGAGGTTTCGAGTTCCATGATTACCGACCAGGCTTCTACCCACCACCGACTTCCAACAATAGACGTAATAATGTGCACAACCGACACGAGTCTACTTTCAGCATTGCCTCGATATCGTCGTATGGACATGTTCTCAACCCCGGTATCCCTGATCCGTTCGACTATGGTCTTCCTAGCTTACGGGAGAGACCTTCCTCAGAGGATATGACTTCGTCATTTTCCATGAACCAAAGCGTTGACGACACCTTCTCCTTCATTCACCGAGCTCCTCGAAGGCGTGTTGAGAGCGATGCCTCCGACTTCTATTTCAATGCTCCATCCCAGTCGTTCAGGCGAGGTCACGGCCGTAATGAATCCAACATGTCAATCGTCTCAGGACCACCTGTCAGTTTGTACAACAGGAGTTTCGCTGCCGCCCATAGACGCAACGACTCCAACAGCAGCGTCAGCTCGATTGCCCACTCTTACGCTCTGCATGGTGCCAATGGTGGTCGTGCTGCATGGGCTCGTCACCGCCAAGAGGCCTCTGTGGATTCTGTCAGTAGTGATTTCTCGGCAATGCGTCTAGGAAGGCCTGGTATCGGCGACAAGATGTTTGAAACGGCTGGTGCACCTCTCACGTCCATTTCTGCATCGCCTACAGACAGTGCCATCGACCTGGAAAGTCGTTTGTTGGACTCTCGCCTGGAACAGACTGAGAACCCGAGTTCCTTTGACTCTATCATGGATACTTATCAACGTTCGTCTATAGAGGCGGAGGATTCGCTTTTCGACAAGACAGGTGACAGGGCCAGTATATCGTCTGACTCCGTTTTCGGCTACGACTTTTCGAGATTCCCTGAAGGTCATCTTTTGCCCCCTCCAAACTTCCGGCCCATGTCTTCTTTCAGTATGACTAGCGATCATAGCCTGGCCAAAGAAGATGATACAATGATTAGTGTAAGTTCTCCTACACTTTTTGGTTTTGAAGCGCTCTAATATGTCTACAGATGATTGGGGGCGGCCATGTCCGTCGCAGATCCGTCAATTCGGCTATAGAAGCTTCGCCTTGCGTACGCTTTGGAAACAAGAGGAAACAACCTCCTAGTGAAGCAGCCCATATGTTGAAAGAGAATCAAGAACCGGGACATGCAGTCAAGGCTCGCATCATTGAGAAGGCTTCCATTGCATCTACATCGTCGTCCAAGTTCGGTGATGAGAGAATGATCAAAGCTCGCAAGGGACTTCTAGAGAGGCAAAGTCTTGAGGAGAGTGTTCTCATGGCAGAAGGAGAAGATTTGTCCATGTCTTGTGCGTCCTTTTTGTGCTACATGATGTTCGGAAATTAACGTTTTTCTCCAGTCTCTTCTGCTCCAGTATTCTCGAGACCAGGCCCAGCTTCTCGATCTCGTTCAAGTACTTGTACATCCATGAGCTCGGGAGCAGACACTCCACCGCTGTCGGCTTCTGATGGATCTGCGTCGATGTCAGATGGATCCCAGTCCAGTATTGACGTCGCTCAGCTCAATTCACTTCTGGTCAATGCTACTCATCCTGTCTCGACTACTGGAAGGAACCGCCTACGAGCTCGTGCTCGGGGACAGGGTCATCGTCGCCGAATTTCTCAAGCTCGCATGTCAAGGTCCTCAGTGTATGAGACTATTGAGGAAGAATTCTCAAGCGACTCTTCTTCCCCTGGCCCTCAATCTAAGAAGAGTAGTCCTACCGCCATGCAATCCGTTTTCGTCGTGGACGCTGACACTGCGTCTATTCACTCAACCGAATCGTTTTGGGACGACGAGCGAGGGATTGTTGCCCTTCGGAAGTACTATGACCTTCGTAACGAAGCTGAGCACACTGTCAGTGAAAGCAAACGCGTTTGGGTAGACACTCCGTTTTCTGTCTATGCTCTGCAAAGTATGTCTTTTTCTCTCTCTCTCAGTGAACTGTTAATTTACTGGCTTGTACTTAAAGCCTTCAATCCGCCTCGGCAACCTTCAGCGATGCAAGCTCTTCTCCAAGACTCTGTACAGAATTATCATCCTCTGCCTTCTGAGCTGGGCCCTCGCCGCCGAAGAACGCAGTCCAGGCCCTCACCATACCCTCAAGGCCGCACCATTAAAGTATCACTCACTTCTGACAGTCCTCGTCCCATTATTGGGTCTACGTCCCGCGCGGCAGGCAAGGCCAGTCATGGTTCACCCTTACAAGAGATTACCGTCAATCCTAATCTCATGACTGCCAATCATATGCCCAAGTATGAAGCAAATAAACCCTTCGCAACTCTGGAAGACGATCTTGCAGAGCAGTTCCCGGCCAAGACAAGGGAGAATGCGTTTGGGCTTGCTTCTCAGCCCCGTCCCCGGGTTGGATCATCTGCGAGACGTACGGCTCTTGGTTGGGCTAAACGAAGCACTGGGAAAGTCTCTTCGGAGTTAAAAGAGAATGTTGGGGTTGGTGTTTCTATGACGTGAGTGGTTATCTCTTGTTGGGTTTTTGGTCCATTAATGAACTAATTACTCTGTCTTATAGTCCTGGTGAAAGTCTGCGACTTAATCGTCCCCGTCCGCGTGGTAGACCTACGCCTGCTCGTCCTTCGGCCCGTGTCTAGGTCTTTCGCCATCGCTTACACACCACCCTGCCCACAAAGAGTGGTCTATGTCTGTTTCTTTTCTAGATCTGCCTATGCTTGAACTATGCCTCCATCATTGTTACATTTACGCCTCGTACACAATTGTGCTTCTACGACCCCATTTTTCACGTTTAACGCCAACGTTTTACGATTTCCATCTCATTCCGACTGCTAGGCAGTCTGCTGTTGATGATTTTGTGCTTTTTGTACGATAACGATTTCTTCTTCCACGCTCTCATGACGAACACTTGGATTGACGACGGCTTGTTCAAATGTCCTGTCAGGATTTCCTTACGATGTGTTCTGTGTTTTATTCACGCTTTACGGTTTACTTTCACGTTGCATTTCGGTTTCCCCCTCTGCTTCATCTAAAAATCCATCAAACCCCAGATTTAACAACTTTTTACTTCAACGCTTTCTCAAGCGCTCTTGTTGTCCCTCCTAGTCTGCACTTCAGCTTTCGCGTTTTCGCCTTTCTGTTGTACATACTTACAATGTGATGATAAGATCGTATGCTCTGATATCTGCTATCCTGTCTGTTTCTGTTTTGCAAATGTAAATTGTGATGATTAGTATCTATTAGTAGTTGTGAAGAACGAAAGACGTGCATATGGTCTTTGCCATGAGGTTGTACGTATACTTTCAGACACGAGCACAGCGATCTGGCCCCGGAACTCCGAAAAATTTTTGTCTCAAACTGCCAGGTCATACTTACTCGATGATCTTGGTCTCACCGGCATGTACTACGACTGGCTGCGAAACCTTGACCGTGATATGCGCTACCGCCTTGTACAGGGCGACTGTGTCTCTGATGGGTCTCTGAGGCCTTCCAGGCAGGGTCTGGAGTTCTCATGTGAGACCCCGCTTCCCCACTATTGTGGAACCTGTACCTTTCCACATTTCAGCTTCACCCTCATCGTGATGACATGTCCTTCAATGAGACTTCAATAACACATCTCGAACACGCCGACGACATGGTTATTATTTCCCGTTCTGCGTCTGGCCTACAACATCATCTCAATCAACTCCAGGAATGGTGCTTCAACAACTTCCTCTCCCTTAGTCCGTCCAAATCCGAAGTTATGATCTTTAACGACCTATCTCAGGCGTAATGCAAGTGGTGGACATTGGCTATCAAGGGTGGTTTTGACCACTGGAGACGGGCACGAAAGGGTATAATAAATGTAAAGCTGACAGCTGGTAAGCAGGATAAATCTTTATCATTGTCACTATCTCACTCGCTTTCATTCTTTCCCTACAGAATGTCAACATCTTGGTAATTGATTGGCAGTTGTTGCTGTTGGTCCAGCTCAATCCAGCCCGATACACGCTATAAGAGGTGCTTTCTGTCTTCCAGATGGCTGTTTTGTGCAGCACACGCGTTCGGATTGGGGAGGTAGAAGAACATAGCAATGTCCGACCTCGCTCGATGGGTGTTGTTTTAGAGGATGAAGCCATTTTCATATGCTACGTACATCTACTACATATTACAGTTAGCTAGCATTCTTAATCACTATATATCGTCCAGTATGGAACCGGCCGCAACCCCGAGCTTGCCAGCAAGTATTTGGATATTCTGCCTATCCTCCTCTCCAAACATACTCCTCAAGCATCCACGATAGTCCCGAATAGCCCTCGGTCTGGGCCCGACCATCATACCACTATTCCATCTTTTTGATGCATGAAACGACCACTCCCACATTTGGATCAGATGAGCCTTCAAAAATTTGTGTAACTCGCCGCCTACGTCAGGGACTAGTGAGGGGTGCCAATCTTCCCCTTCAGAAGAGTTATCGGTGGAAGTAGACTCTGAAAGTACTCTAGGTCTGCGGATCCATTCTACAGGCTCGCCGCAGAAAAACCATGTAAGATTGGGCATGACTCTGGTGAGGGCCTTGATGCCGTCGAGTTGAGAGGGCAAGTCAAATTCCAGTTCTGTGTTCCGGTCTTCCAATCTACCATCTCTTCGGGGCATAAAATCGATTAAGAACGACGTGATTCCCGTGGGCATCCGGGTGGGCCAGTGAGATGCAATTTTTTGGATATGCAAGCGTATGGACTGGGCAGAAAGAAACGACAAGTTATTCACATGAAAATGAAAAGAAAAAGTGCCGGCTCACCTCGTGCTCTGCGATATCCCTTAACTGAAGCCTCCTCAAATTTGGGAAATAGTCTCCGAGATTATACTCAAAAGTATTATCAATGCAGATGGAGAGCTCCCTCAAACCCTCCAAGGTCTGGGAGCCAAAACAAGACTTGAAGTCGACGCGGGGGGCAGGAATATAGCCCTGAGCCTTGTAATACCTGGATAGATCTAAGTAGGAGAAGTTACTGGAGTTCTCCAAGATGACAGGCACAAAATAGCGTAAGAGCCCCGGCGTAGCTCGTAAACGGGTCAAGTGTGGAAGAGCATCTGCAGGCAGCACGGGCAGATGCAGTGCGTGCAGTTCAATCTCGGGATCACTGTCACGTGAGGGGAGGCGTGCAACAACTAGCTCATCGAGCAAGAGTTCACGAAGTAGAGGTGCGTGACGGAGTATCTGGAAAAGGTCGGGTATCTGAGAGACCAAAATGCCAGTCAACTCCAGAGTGAGGAGACTGGCCGATAAAAAGTGATGTCGGATTAGGAAAGTGATGTCACACGGGCGATATGTTATGCGTCTGTACAAATCGAAAATAGCGGTAGGATGTTTATGAAGATCGAAGGTGCATGAAGATGGAGGAAGGCCCATGCGAGTCCAGGCAGCTGAGAGCTCCTGCGCCGAGAAATTCGAGTGACGGAGACCGACGTGTTGGGGATAAAGTGTGTCTCCGATCACCTTGAGCACGCCGTCTGTCAAATCTACAGCGCAGTCGTCAATTTGCACCCTATCTAGATCCCTGAGTCTAGCTAGGGCTTGACAAACAGCAACTATGAGTCCGTCATCTTCACCGGTCTGGCTCTGGGGCCAGTCCATGATATGGCATTCCCTGACGTGTTTTAGCCAAATTGGGTTGTAGTCTGGATCCAGGAGATGCGAGTACACGTCAAGTAAACGATTGTCTCGAGATATGGATGGGTAACTGTGCGCAAACATGAGTTTTGCGAAGATTAAGGGTGTTAAGAGGCTGCGGAGATGGTGATTGCATTCTGCAAGAGGCATGAGACATTTGCAGTTCCAATATACCAGCGACTTTTGGTGCGACTTGGACAGCCTCTTCCTGGGATAGACATCTGGTTTGTCCGCTTGGAGTTGCACATGATGCGCGATTTCGAGAATGACTTCGGCAGGGAGGCCTAGGAATGTCGCTGGATGAGATATGGCGCTGCCAGTTTCGCCTGCATCACCATCTGAAGGCATAAGTTCTGTAACTGTTCCTCCCCGAAAACAAACCGGACTGTTAATCCAACTACTTGTTCTTAGTACACTTGATACTTGCCAACCTAGCCCTTGAAAGAGTAGTTAGAACTTGTGGTGGTATGGTGCGGAGAAGAAGACGAAAGGAGCGAAATCGGTCCCGGACCTGCCCCGGACCGCCCAAAATCATTCGTCCGAAAATTCTCCCAAAATTCCTTCTTTTCCTCCACCATCACGATGGCTACTGCAGACCCTCTCTCAGCCATCGTAGAAGCCCTCAAACGCGAGCAAATCATCCCAGAAATCATCCCCGAATCTGCAAACTTCTTTCCATCCGTCTTATTCTCTGTCATCTACCCTACTGGCAAAGAAGGCATTCTCACTGTCGAATTAACAAGAGAAGATACTCTGGATGAACCTGAAGTCAACTTCACTCCTATGGTAGCCAGTGACGAGTCTGCTGGAGACTCTACGTCATCTGAAGGTGGTACAAGTTACACGCTTGTCATGACGGATCCGGATGCGCCTTCGAGGGCGAATCCGACATCGAAGGAGTTTAGGCATTGGGTGGTGAGTACTTGACTGACTGACTGGCATCTTACGGTGCTGATCATCGCCCTGCGTATTCTTTGTGGCCTACAGATCACCGGTCTGAAGTCACCAGCACAAACCGCCAATAAAACTGGTAGTTTGACTGCGTTGAAGACTAAACCATCTGCAACACCTTACCGACCTCCTGGACCTCCTCCTGGAAGTGGTCTTCACCGGTACAGTGAGTCTCACTAGACGTGTCACGCTCTTCTTCGTGGGCTCATTCATGTTCTCGATAGCTTTCCTCCTCTTCCAAGAACCGTCTGGTTTTTCTCTACCCACGGATGCCAAAGAGTTTGGAGCAGAGGTACCGGATAGACGTCATTGGAGCGCGTACAAGTTTGGCGAACAATATGGCTTGAAGCTTGTTGGCGCGAATTACTTCATTGTTCGGTCGGTAGATGAGTGAAGTTGCTGGATATCTGGGTCGTATTATGTAGGTGGAGAGTATGGAACTTTTGGAGAAGAATCTGAAGACATATTTCATGTATGTATCATCATTATACCGTTGTACTGACAAAGGCACACTGTATCGGAGCATATATCTGCTTGTATATCACTTCTACATCTGTGGAACAACACGAAAAGATTTCCAAATTTTGACCTCGTTGCCTGTAAATGGAATACCGACGGCCTACTACCGACATTATTCAAACTTCGCGCACTTCATGTCTTGGGAATTGCAGACTGGGATTAGTTTTGAGGTTGTTGGATTTGGATCATTCGTTTTACTATCAGGTACGTTGCGTCACCATCGAGCGCAAGTACCAGTCTTAATCTCAGCTACTCACAAGACTATGCCAGACCAGTCATAATCCAACGAATATGGCCGTCGGTTTCTCGGGATGACGTGGACGTCTTCATTATCATCATCAAGTCAGGCCAGGCCCTTGTCTATCCCGGTGTCATGGTCCCGGATCTAAAGTTCTAAACTTCCTCACGAGCCTTTTTGGTTGAGCGCAAAGATACGCCCCACGGAACTGCTAATAAATGAGCAGATTGCTAGCAAATCTGTTAGTCTCCCTTCGTCTCCATTTCGTCTGGTACTTATTGATGTTGTACGCCGCCGGTAGAAAGCTAATACTCACTAACTTGAATGCGTAACGCTTTGCCAGCTGAGGCATGCGTGAATGCTTCAGACTCTGCTATTAAAAGAGAGCCAGTCACTTCGGCGGGAGCTCTCCTCATCTTGACTATCCTGTCATGACCAACACCAACACCTCCTTTGCTGTCCTCGGTAGCGGTGGAGCTGGTAGTATCAGTCCATTCATCGTTGATGCCCTCTCCGAGCAACCTGGCGTCAAGAAACTGATAGTTCTTTCTCGCTCGTCCTCTCAGAACCTTGCCTCGCGATCCTTACCTGCCAACGCTGAGCTGGTTCCCGTTGACTACGACGATCACTCTGCTCTAGTGGAGATCTTTAAGAAGTACTCTATCGATGTAGTAGTGTCTACTCTCCCGCTCCCAGCAGTTCTGGACGCTCAGAAGAAAGCCGCAGTGGCGGCCAAAGAAGCTGGAGTGAAGCTCTTTGTTCCTTCAGAGTACGGATTCATTACTTTTGGCCTCGCTGGGACTGGCAATATATTGTCAGAGAAGGACGAGTTTACAGGTGAGTATTAATTCTTTGGTTTTGCGTCCAGTGTCTGACTTTAGATCTATATGCTGCATACTAGCTTTCTTGAAATCCATCGGGTTGCCATACTCACTCTTTTTTGTGAGTAACTCGCCTTTGTGCTCGCGTCCAAGTCCCGTTTTGACGAGACTATTTTTTAATTTTTCGTACTATAGACTGGCGCGTGGATTCGTTTCATTCCGTTCTTTATTGGCTACGAGTCGAACCAGAAAGTCAACATAGTTGGTAAAGGTGAAACTCCTGTCCGTTTTACAGCTGAGGAGGACCTTGCCGGTAGGTCTATTTCGTGTATCTATGCTCGTACTCTTAACGCTAACGTGTAGTGCCTTCAGGATTCATCGCACACGTCACGACCACTCTCCCTCAACCTCGTCTCTCCAATGCTCACTTCCGCATACAAAATGAGCATTTGACACTTTGTCAGCTCGCCGACCGCCTTCAGAAGCCTTTTGTGTTTACGGATTATATTCCTGGACAGGAGCCTTACGCATCGTTGCGGGCTTTCCTACTATCTCAGTTTGAGGCGGGAACGGCGAGTACTGGATGGAACCATGTTGAGCGAAGGGAGAATCCTAAAGATAGTGATGAAGCTGCGGGGAGTGCTAATCATCTTTGGGAGGGACATGTTTGGAAAAAGTTGGAGGATATCGTTGAGCTGTAGAGCGTACGGTGATGAGAAATATTTCTAAACAGCGTAAAGGGAATACATGTATATAGAACTAAGATGTGCTTTGACTTGTATCTCGAGCCAATTGCGTGCTTGTTGAGACTCGGAGACTTCGGGAGAGAAGCTGAGATGATTGTCAATTGTCAATTATAACGCGTCTTGACTCAATACAGCCACCTCTGCGTCTCTTTACTGCCTCAACCTATATCAGGAAAATTTTGAAGGAGTAGCAAAGATAAAAGCAGGTGACGGATAGGATAAGTCGGCGAGTTTTCAGCTCAGGTTGGGATTGCGCTGGTACTGAGGTCATAGTCTTCTCCAGAACATCGACAGTCCGAAATTGGTCTCTTTGGGCGTTAAAATTCGAACAGTTTTTGAATATGCAGAGATCCAAGAGGGGGACTTTGAATAGTCCACCTGATGCACACCTTTCAAGTCATATTAAAGGCTAGAGCTCTTCTCGCAACCCCATCACCTTTTCCATGTTCTTCCTACCTCGACATGACCGCTCTCCATGAGTCATCTCAGTGGTTTTGTTCCTCGACTTCATTCCTCGTCAAAAGGTCATCCAAGCCCCAATAGTGAAGTTTATCACCGGGCTCCGTCCTCGCTCAGTCCTTACAAGCGCTCTTTTCCGACTGTTCCTTACCATGTTCGTCGCAAATCCGTTGTCGCGTCCGCTCGACAACATCATCACCGACGCCTTCCAGTGGGACAGCAAGCCAGACCAAGCGGAACCAGAACTCTTCTCTACACGGACCAATCCCGACTTTATCACTCCCGACTCCGTCGAGCAGCAGCAACCCTCCTATTCTCCTTATGAATATACCCCCTTCCCCACTTATGAAGACCTTTCACCCACCGGCGTGTTAATAACTTCCTCCTCCTCCTCTTCCTCCTCTTCCTCTTCCTCCTCCTCCGCCGCTTCCTCCTTCTCCTCCTTCTCCTCCTCCTCCTCCTCCTCCTCCTTCTCCTCCTCCTCCTCCTTACAGACGTCTCCAAGTTGGTCAGAAGTGGCTACTCTCGGTCCCCCGTTCAGGGATTCCTGTTTCTTTGACCAGCCCAGTCCAAGCCCACCAGGCCCCATCCATACCATCTTTCCGCGTCCTCATCGTCTTTCGTCCCTCTCCTCAGATCGTGACGCGACTCAACGCGTCCGGATCGACAGTACGAGCAGACCTCCATCCATCACCGCGACAAACCTCTACCAAATGCCCAGTTTTCCTTCCTACTTCAGCCACTTCCAGACACGCGCCTCATCCAGCATGGCTAGTCGACAAGCCAAGTCGGTCAGTCTCAACGTCGACCGCGAAGCCACTGTCAAAGTTCGTCGTCGAAAACCATCCTCTTCGTCTGTCTCTGCGGAGCAATCCGACCCGGAGCCTGAACGTGAGTGTTTTCATGTGATACCCCTTACCCTTGCTCATTGTCCCTCAGCTCCCCAGAAATCCATTCTTCGACCTCCCAAACTCGCTCCATCTGCCTGGCAGCTTTACTTTACCGACTGGTTCCAGAGACAACAAGCTTCCAATACACGCAAGCTTAGCCTCGCCCAAGCAGCCAAAGAAGCAGAAGCAGAGTATGCGTCCCTTAGTCCAGAGGAGAAGGAAGTACGTCCACTCTTTCATTCCTACCATCTACCTAATCTTACATGTATGTTTCCAGCCCTACAAACGCCGTTCCCAACAAATGAAAGAAGCCCGAGAACGCGGACACGCAGCCTGCATGCGAATCCTCACTCCCGAAGACATCAAACGTAAGAACGCGTTCAGAGCTGCCCAACACAAAGCTGGCAAATCTCGCATCAACGATCCCCACGCCCCAAGAAGCCTCTTTCCGCCTATTTCATCTTTTTGCAGAGGATTCGGTCAGACCCCTATTTGGTGAAGGAAGTGTTTGGAGACGAGACAGAGACGACGAAGCAGAGTGTATTGGCTGCGGCTCGGTGGAGAAGTATGACTGATGAAGAGCGAAAGGTGTGTTATCATATGCCTTGTTGGAGGATGAGATGACTGATTATGTTTTCCAGCCCTTCCTCGCACAAGCCGAACAAGAAAAGATGGAGTATGAAACTGCGCGTCGCTTATATGAAGAAGGCACCACAAGTTATGGACCCAGTATCAGCAGTTCCATCCCCATCTCCATCCCTATCAAAACCGAGTCAGACAGCGAGAATGACTCGGATTATCATCCGTATGAAATTCCGCGTCGGAACGTCGCCGCCCTCGGTCATGATAGTGGGCCTGATGATGAAGTTAGCCGACTAAGGAATATTGTGAGTCCGCTTGGAATGTCTCCTGGGTCATTCGTGCCGGTACTCAACCTGATTGGCATCTAGCACGGTGTACAGAAAAGTCTGCAAAATTCTCACAACCTTTTAGAAGACCTAGCTGCATCCATAGATAACACTTCTGGGACTCTTCTCAGCTCGGAAAAGGACTCCACATCCTCAGTACGCGCAGTTCCCGAGGTGATGACTGGTTCTGCTCAGTGTGACTGTTCTCCAAAAGGGAGCAGTGTGTCCAACAACTTTGATACCAAACAAGCTGTTTCGTTGCCTCCATCAATGCCACCCATGTCAAAGCCGGAAGAAATGAAGAACGCTGCACAGGGGTTTCCTTCAAATCCAACTGTTCACGACTCTTCTAGTGGGTTCAGAAAGTGGGAGCATTCTGAAGCGAAGAAGAAAGGAAAGGATAGCGCAGTTGCTGAGTCTGCAAGTGAAGCTATGGATGTCGACGAGGAACCTCCCGGCGCTCGGGATGCTGGTGGTGAGCGTTTTCATCTCGGCAAGTTAAAGATTTGTTCTAACCACAAATGGCTTAAAGGTGACCAACGCTCGGAAACAGATCCTAGACCACGAGCATCTCCATCAGCTCCCTTCGCTCGCCTGTCACTAGAGTCTCCAGCTATACTACCATCGTCTTCGTCATCGAAGTCTTATCCCATACCTTCGGTCACTCTGTCTCATGCCGAATCTTCTCAGGGTGACTCGCATCCTCAAAACTCATCACCTGCTTCCTCAAAGTCTCTGGCAGCGCCTCCTCCTATCGGGACTTTGTCATCTTTCCGTGCGCGAGTCTTGAACTCCCCCGAGTACTCTTGGGCACCATATAGCTGGGAACAGTCGAAGCCAGAGACGTCAAACAATGAGAGTGGTTGGTCATCAGAAGTGGACAAGATGCTCAATTCGGAGCAACCAGACAATGAGGATCATGTAATGGATGACGCCTGCGTCAGCAGGGAAATCAAGAAAGAGGCATTGGAAGGAATGGAAAACCAGAGTTGGCATTCCACAGATCCCAAAGACGCTGTAGTGGACCAACCCGAGCAGGACGAGCTCCCATCCACATCTTCGCCTCCGCATTCGCCATCTCGCATGATAGATGAACCAAAGGACCGTGAGGACGTCGAGGTAGACTCTGAGGATCGCAGATCAGATTTCGTGTCTTCGCAAACTTCTACTCCTCATCAGCCTGTCCCACCTGTCATAGAAGTAGAGCCTCAGTCGAGAGTGGGTGCTGCAGAGACTATATCTTTCACTGCAGAGATACAGGAGCAGTCAGATAGACCAGACACCGATGTCAATGCCTCTCCTGCTTTGACTACTAAATCTCCACATCCATCACCATTACCATCACCTGCTCAACAGTGCATGCCTCTGTCTTCCCCTCTGTCTTCTCCTATATCCTCGCCAATCGAGCCTACCATCACGATAGATGTTCAGCGATCAGACAACGGTATTCCAGCTGAGCAACGCGCTTCTGCATCATCTGACATGGTTCCTGAACTAGTGCCTTCGACGTCCAGTTCGCCTGATCAGTCTGTACGAGACGTACCTCCTGTTACTCCACTCTCTGTCCTGTCCTCGCTATCGCCATTGTCATCACCTGTCTCTGTCAATGGCCATGACGATGATGTCAAGTCAATCCGATGCTCTCCCATTCAAGATGATCCTGGCACAGTGTTGGAATCCAAGACTGAGCCTCCGAAAGAACCGTCTCCTCTACCTGAGCCTGCAGTTTTTCATCTCGTCCAACGTCCCGGAACTACTCCCTCCATAATGAACCGCGCCGTCCAAAAGAAACAAGAGTCCTTTGACTGTTTTCATACAGCAGACTCGTCTCCAACGCTTATCGGCGAGAGACCAGACCCACCAGAGTCTGGGCATTTGACGATTGGAAATACCAAATATTCATCTCGACTCCATTCAGGACTCCATTCTCCCGACTGGATTCTTTCGATGCATCATGATTGGGGTTGGCTGTCACGCTCTGGTGGAGACAAGGCCTCATTACCCGAAAGACGCAAGCGTGATACTGCCAAACTTCTCAGTCATCTTCTGGCCGAGTGGGCGGCTTCACCCCCTGGCGCTTTCAACAATGCAAACGGTTTTGGCATCCATGGGTCGTCATTTGCCAATGCCCAGAACGTTCATTATACAATCAATCACTACTGGCCTGCCCCAACGAGCAATTCTGGTCCGTCTTCGTGTGAGTTGCACTTGCAACAGCAGAACCAGCAGTTGCAGAAACAACTGGAGGTGAGTGGGTCGGACATTAAATTGACCTTATGCTAACCCATGATGGGATTTCATAGGACGAACGGACTATCAGGAAGCAGAACGAGGTGAGAAATATGTCACTGTTCGCTGTGTTCGTGAGTCTAAAATCTTTTTCTTTATAGCGCGTGTTGTCAGATATCAGAGTCAGTATCTATGACTTTCGTCTGAAGACCTCAAAAGAAGCTAAAGTGTCTTACAGCAATCTCTGCATCGCCTAGAAACGCGTCTTCCACCTGGACCTGAACCTCCACCCAACGAAGCAAAGGATGAGGTAGGAGATACGTTAACTCATGTGATTCTGTACAAGTGTCTTACTCCTGAGCCTCTTCGGTAACAGGACTCATACCGTGACATTAGGGTGAGTTGGTTTTAAAATCTGCTCTACCAGTTCTTTGCCAACCTAAGCATTCCACACGCAGGAAATCTTACATCGCTTAGAGAGCAATTTACCTTCAGAAGCTAGTCACTCAAGACGACAGGACAACATTTGTCACCGAAATGATTGCTTTCATGACTCTACCACTGCGCAATCCCTCTCTCGCACCAGCCCCCCATCCAGCATTCTTCCAGAGGCTGCCCAATGCCAAAAAACACCAGCTGTGGATGAAAACCCACGACGTAGCAATCACTTCTACCGTTTATCCCACCGCAGACACTTCTACCACCCGTATGGGAGACCTCAGTCTCGATTTGGTACTTCGAGAAGGCTTTTGAAGTCCAACATACCCGAAGACACAGAATCATGATGGGTCTGGGTGCATCTTGAATTCCAGATGTCTCGCAGTTCCTTCTCCAGTAGAACTATCGTCCTGACTATCATTACCATTGTCTGACGAAGACAAGGGAACTACTTATGCTTCTGAGCCTGCTATCACGACAGTTTCTCACCTCGCTTTCCAAACCCGGTTTCTTGTCAAGGGAACAATTGTCCCAACCATCATTGCAAAGAAGAATTGCCGGAAACCGCTGGTATTACTTGATTTTCAGTCACTCTATATCCCATATTTGTCGTCTTGTTTTCGGAAGCTATCGTCGGATTTGCTATCGCCATCGTTTTGTTCTACATACTCGCTACAATCTCATGACTTTCATGGATGACGTCCCGCCCTGTCCCGCCGTATTCGTATTACTTCCTATGACCGCACATTGTGGTCAAGAAGTGAAGGGAAGACGCGTCGGAGTCTTCAGGCATCGAAATTTTCAAACTCAAAACGCTATCGTTTTCTTTGCGGAAAAAGGCTACAGGGTTATACATAGTACATACAAAAATATACACTTTTGGAAGTTTATAGGCAACGAGCGGACTCCCCGTCGAAACCCTCGCGTCGCAGGCTCCGCTCGCAAATATTTCTAAAATCGCGTAAAGAGAATACATGTAGAACTAGGATGTGCTTTGACTTGTATCTCGAGCAACTGGGTACTTGTGGAGACTTGGAGACTTCGGGAGAGAAGCTGAGATTGGAATTGGTTCAATTGCAAGTTTGGGGAAAGATTGCCAATTATAATAACGCGTCTTGACCCAATACAGCCTAGTCTCGGTACCAGACTAATACAGCCACCTCTACGTCTCCACTCTATCTTTATTGTAGGCTTCTTCTGCCTCAACCCATATGAGGAAATTGTGTGGGTTGCAGGAAAATCTGGATGACAGTTTTGAAGGAGAAGCGAAGATAAGAGCAAGTGACGGATAGGATAAGTAGGTGAGTTTTCAGCTCTGGTTTGCGAGGTCATAGTCTTCTCCGGAACATCATTGGGCATTAAAATTCGAACAGCTTTTGAATATTCTATGCAGAGATCCATGAGGGGGCTTTTGAATAGCCTCCACCTGATGCACACCTTTCAAGTCATATTAAAGGCTAGAGCTCTTCTCGCACGACGCAACCCCATCACCTTTTCCATGTTCTTCCTACCTCAACAAGACCACTCACCATGAGTCATCTCAGGGGTTCTTTTTCTTCTTTCATTCCTCGTTGAAAGGTCATCCAGGCCCCAATAGTAAAGATTATCGGCGCGCGAGGCTTCAGTCTATCAATACGACCTTCTCCAGCTATAATGTTCCAAGTCCCCTCTCATCCTCACTCGCCCTCTTTCCAGACTGCTCCTCATCATGCTCATCGCAAATCCATCGTCGCGTCTGCTACTTCACCGGCGCCAAAGTCTGTCCAACTCCCTCGCAGACTGAGCAGACCGGAATATACAGAAGTGTCCCGGTCGGCTATCGTAGCAGCTGCTCCAGAACTGGCAAACATTCCCCCAGAATACATTCGTCAGTCGCTGAGACCAAAAGAGGCCGAGTAAGTTGTACGCTTTCTTTAATGTTTGACTTTTGGACTCACTTCTTTCAGAATGCAAGCAGGTCTAAATGCCCTCTCTTCATCGCGTATGCCCAGTACTCTACCCAAAACCCATCTCCCGTCTCACCTCAGCGTCCCTCTCTACCACAAGTCTTCCTCGATACCCCCAGTCCACCCAACACACGCGCTTGCAGTCTGCCCGTCTCGCTCTTCTGGACACGACTCGCAGGCACTCATCATTCCCGTGCACCATCTCATCCTCGCAGCCCACTGCGCACGTCTCCCAACTCTTCCTCCTTCTCCTTTTCAAACTCGAGGCCGCGACTACCTCGACCTACCCGTCGTACCTATCTCCCTTCCCTCACCTCACGCCTTTACCCTCATTCACAAATACCTCTACACACACTCCCTCGACGATGTCCTCAAATCTCTCATCCCTCTCCCTTCCTCATTCCTCCCATCTTCCTCTACTCCATCTCTAAACCGCGAAACCCTTTGTACGCTCATGACCTCCGAATCCACTTTGTCTTCCCTTTCCCACCATCTCGCCGAGCATGCGTTACATAATCTTTCGACGTTGATGACTCACGTCACACACGTTAAAGACTTTTGGCAGACACTGATCGTGCTGGGAGTGTATGATTGGGTGTTGTGGGATGTCGTGGATTTGGCTTGGGATGTTTGTTTGGGTGGATTAGTTTGTTTGGATGGATTGAATGTTAGGAAGGTTAGAGAATTCCCGGTTCTAGGGTTATTTGACCAGAAAGACGTCAATGCTACCGTGTCGACGACCTTGTCCAATAGTAATACACCTTCCAAATCAACTCAAGCCGTGTCTGGCTTAGATGATGGGACATTAAGGATCTGGGATGCAAGCACTGGAAATATCATTGGAAATATCATTGGACAGCATCTTTCCAAGCAATCAGGCAACGAGGATCATGCAATGGATGGCACCTGCGTCCGCAAAGAGATCAAGAAAGAGGCATTGGAAGGATTGGAAAACTGGAGTCATTCCACAGATGCCCGGGAAGACGTAGTGGACGAACCCGAGCAGGACGAGCTCCTACCCACACCTTCGCCTCCGCATTCGCCATCTCGCATGATAGAGGATGAACTAAAGGAGCGTGAGGACGTCGAGGTAGACTCTGAGGATCGCAGATCAGATTCCGTGTTTTCGCAAACTTCTACTCCTCATCAATCTGTCCCACTTGTCATAGAAGTAGAACCTCAGTTGAGGGTGGGTGCTGCAGAAACTATATCTTTCACTGCAGAGATACAGGAGCAGTCAGATAAACCAGACACCGAGGTCAATGCCTCTCCTGCTTTGACTACTAAATCTCCACATCCATCGCCATTACTATCACCTGCTCAGCAGACCATGCCTCTGTCTTCCCCTCTGTCTTCTCCTATATCCTCGCCAATCGAACCTACCATCACGATAGACGTTCAGCGATCAGACAACGGTATTCCAGCTGAGCAACGCGCTTCTGCACTATCCGACGTGGTTCCTGAACTAGTGCCTTCGACGTCCATTTCGCCTGATCAATCTGTACGAGACGCACCTCCTGCCACTCCACCCGTCCTGTTCTCGCTATCGCCATTGTCATCACCTGTCTCTGTCAATGACCGCGATGATGATGTCAAGCCAATCCGAGGCTCTACCATTCAAGATGATCCTGACACAGTGTTGGAATCCAAGACTGAGCCTCCGAAAGAACCGTCTCCTCTACCTGAGCCTGCAGCTTTTCATCTCGTCCAACGTCCCGGAATTACTTTTTCACTTTCCATAATGAACCGCGCCGTTCAAAAGAAACAAGATCCCTTTGACTGTTTTCGTACAGCAGACTCGTCTCCAACGCCTATCGGCGAGGGACCAGACCCACCAGAGTCTGAACATTTGACGATTAGAAATACCAAATACTCATCTCCACTCCATTCTCCCGACTGGATTCTCTCAATGCATCATGATTGGGGTTGGCTGTCACGCTCTGGTGGAGACAAGGCCTCATTACCAGAAAGTCGCAAGCGTGATACTGCCAACTTTCTCAGTCATCTTTTGGCTGAGTGGGCGGCTCCAGCCCCTGGCGCTTTCGACAATGCAAATCGCTTTGGCATCCATAGGTCGTCAATTGCCAATGCCCAGAAGGTTGATTATAATACCACCATCAATAACTACTATCCTGCCCCAACAAGCAATTCTGGTCCGTCAAGTTCATATGAGTCACACTTGCAACAGCAGATGATCCAGCTGCTGCAGAAACAACTGGAGGTGAGTGGGTCGGACATTAAGTTGACCTTATGCTAATCCATGATGGGATTTCATAGGACGAACGGACTATCAGGAAGCAAAATGAGGCCAGGCACGAGGTGAGAAACATGTCACTGTTCGTTGTGTTCGTGGGTCTAACATCTTTTTCTTTATAGCGCGAGTTGTCAGATATCAGAGTCAGTATCTATGACTTTCGTCTAAAGACCTCAAAAGAAGCTAAAGTGTCTTACAGCAATCTCTGCATCGCCTAGGAACGCGTCTTCTACCCGGACCTGAGCCTCCACCCAACGAAGCAAAGAATGAGGTAGGAGATACGTTAACTCATATGATTTTGTACAAGTGTCTTACTCCTGAGCCTCTTCGGTAACAGGACTCGTATTTTGACATTAGGGTGAGTTAGTTTTAAAATTTGCTCTACCAGTTCTTCGCTAACCTGAGCATTCCACACGCAGGAAATCTTACATCGCTTAGAGAGCGGTTTACCTTCAGAAGCTGGTCACTCAAGACGACAGGACAACATTTGTCACCGAAATGACTGCTTTCATGACTCTACCACTGCGCAATCCTGCTCTTCCGCCAGTCACCCATCCAACATCCTTCCAGAGGCTGCCCAATGTCGACAAACACCAGCTGTGGACGAAACCCCACGGTGTAGCAATCACTTCTCCGTTTATCCCACCGCAGACACTTCTACCACCCGTATGGGAGACCTCAGTCTCGATTTGGTACTTCGAGAAGGCTTTTGAAGTCCAACCTACCCGAAGACACAGAATCATGATGGGTCTGGGTGCATCTCGAACCGCAGATGTCTTCCAGTCCCTTCTCCATTGAGGAGAACTATTGTCCTGACTATCATTACCATTGTCTGACGAAGACAAGGGAACTGCTTATACTTCTGAGCCTGTTATCGCGACAGTTCCTCACCTCGCTTTCCAAACCCGACATGTTTTCGGTATCTGCCCAACATACGAACCAAACATTAGCTGTGGACGAAACTTACAACGTGGCAATCGCTTCTCTTCTGGAACCAGAAATGTCTTCCAGTTTCTTGTCCACCGAACAAGTCCTTAGATTAGCCTTGCATCGCTGTAAGAAAGAAAGAATTAAAGATGTAAAGGTGTGTCTCCCGCTAATTTCATACGCTCTTTATTGACCGTGAATAGCAGAGATACTATTATTATACTAATGGACGTTGACCCTTTATATGTTCTACATGTAGAGTACCTCTTTGTCTCGCATAATCATTACCCTCAAGGCTGGATTCCGTGCAATAGATCAGTCCTTTGGTCATACCTGTAAATTTGATGAAAATCTCGGGGAACCAGCGAGATAATCACTTCAATTTGCATGTCCGCATTTTCGTCTGCAAGCACGATTGTCTTCTCGTTTCTCCTATACCTCTTCTGTCGCTTTCGTTCTGTCGCGTTGAAATCAATTGGTGCTTGAGCGAGTTCCAGCTTGCTGCTTGGTATTGAGTACTATTTTTGTCTAATCATGATGTCAGGACTCATCGCATTTGATCCCGGTTCAATGGATATGGATTTACGAGCTTACCTGGCAGGATTGGTGCAAGTTGCTAAGCCTGAAGGATTTTGGAACTGAGAAGAGAAGAGAAAGCTGTTGGGGATTTTTCAGGTATTTTATTATAATTACGTTCCTCAAGTCCGAGTCTCCTTGCTTCTGTGATGGTCTAACGCCCACCTGTCTTGACGGCTGCAATGCATAGCACTGCCTCGAAATCTCAGAGTCTAGCGACGTCCACGACATTCCATTTGTTTCATCCCCTCCTCAGCGCACTATGCCCCCTCAGCCGAGTCGCCAAAGTCTTACCGGCGTTCAATCTCACTTCTTTGCGCAAGCGCATGATCTCAATGTTGACCGATCGACGTTTACTGCGGTAGGAGGAAATCTCCATTAGACTTACAACCATCAAGTAGTGTTGAGCTCGAAGGAGACAGGTACTTGTTGTAGTCACTTTTTGAGTTTTAACCGTGACTTAGGCATATGGTTCTTCTTTCCAGATCTTCAATATCTATACCAAGTTGTATCCGAAGTTGGAGCATTACACGACTCTGATGCACGTTTTCCTCCTCCCAAATGTCATGAAGGGACGCGAATCGCAGTCCTGGAAACGCTGTCGTCTTGGGCAGAAGAGAACAGATCCAAGTCACCGTGGACAAGCCTAGTTGAAGCAGCTACACGTCGAGATTCGTTCCAGCATTCTTCGCTGTTATTCATTGGCTATACGGATCTGCAGGTGCAGGGAAGTCTGCTATTGCTCAGACTCTATGTGAACGATTCGTACAAAGAAAGCAATTGGCGGCCAGCTTCTTTTTTTCTCGGACAAATCCAAGCAGAAGCAGCGCCAAGTACCTTTTCCTCACTATCGCATACTGCCTAGCTACTTCTTCTGGAGACGACAGATTACGAGCAGCAATTAACGATGCTGTGCTATCGCGTCCTGAAGTCCTCCATTCTTCCAGTCCGACTCAGTTCGAGCAGTTGATCGCCAACCCTCTTCGTCTTATATCGTGGAGAAGGCGTTCACGCTTACCAACTCTGGTTGTTATCGATGGCCTGGATAAATGTACTGGCGCCGACGCCCAAGTTCAAGTTTTGAAGACAATTTCAGAAGGTCTGGCTGTTTCTGATGTGTCACTCCCAGCCCTTCCTCTTCGTTTCCTCATTGCTAGCAGACCGGAACGCTCTATGGAATCTCAACTCGAACGATCCTCGACGACAGCTTCACCGCCTCGCAAGATATCAGGAAAGTCCTCTGTGATGGGTTCAGAGATATTCGTGGAAGTTGTCATGATACGGTCTTCCCGCCACAATGGCCATCCGAAGGTGTCCTTGATGATCTTGTGCAGAGAGCGTCGGGACAATTTATCTATGCTTCAACAGTGTTGAAGTATGTTGGATATCGTGATGGATATCCTCCGGAACGCCTAGAGATGGTGCTTGGATTACCTGCCAGCGATGCTGAAGCATTTGCGGACTTGGATTCCTTGTATCATCAGATATTATCGTCAATTTCGACGAGAAATCAACCGATCCTGGTGCTATCCCTGGTGCTTTTGACTAAGAAAAGGTCAAATTTGCATCTCCTCGAAGAGCTCTTTGCTCTGCCTCCTGAAGCCGTCGCTATAGTGCTTCGTGGCTTGCACGCTGTAGTGAATATCTCGGATGATTATGTCGTATTTTATCACAAATCATTTGAAGATTTCCTCCTAGATCAACGGCGGTCTGAACAGTTTTTTGTGGACCTTGATAGGGTTTGCAGACGAATGTTCCAGCTTTTAATCAATGTCTCACAGGGAGGTACCCTTGATGGATGTCTTCCTAGTCGGTGAGTTAGCCATTTTATTGGCATTTTCAGCTCTGAAACCTTTGGCTTTTGTACTGTAGAGATCTGAAGAAAAGATCAAAGACTGGGATAGTTTAATAGATGAACCCGATATTTGCTTCCGAATACTTCTTAGGATGCAGGATGCCCAGCTTGCACATCTATATCATGTTCTGGGCACCTTTCTTGCTGTCAATTCTGTGGCCAGTGAGACAACAGTCGCGTTGATAGATTCATTATTAGCTTTGTCTCCTGAAAGTTCCTTCTCTGTCTTACAATGCCTGGACCTGGTCCTGAAGATAAATTCCGGCTCTATTCACATTCGTTCAAGATTTAAGAACTTCCTATTGCGCCCAGGGAATTCTTCATCGACTGTGCGTTGTATCACGAGAATATTGCTCGGTATTGCGTGCGAGTTATTCATGATATCAGGCACAAGATCCTTCCTCTTGAAATGTGAGTGCTACTATCGTTGTTGCCCAAACGTTGATTCAGAATATTCATTTACTGCTGGCTTTACAAGCATGAAAAATATACAGTCGATCATTTCATTGACCATATCAACCAAGCCAGATCAACGGATGAACTCGTTCACGAAATCCGAGTTCTCTGTCCCATCGTGCAGTGGCTGAATCGAAACCAACGGGCCTTCTCTGTGACACCACCGCCATCCTCAGAAAACGCTACAGAAAGAGAAGCAAAGGAACTATTCCTAATTGAATGGACTCGTTCTGCAAAGAATGATATCTGGAAGGTAGCATGCGCTTTCACTAGTAGCTCGGTGAGTTGTCCAAATACTATTATCGATGATTTATGGTAACTTTAAGTTCATGCTTCTGGACCTACCTTTCAGGTCACAGGCCCCCAGGGTGACCTAGTGTTGTAAACGGTCCGACTCGACAGCGGCTAGCCGACGAGCCGAGCCGGTATTAGAGCCGCGGCTCGGCTCTGACTGGCTCGCGGCTCGAGTCATCTAGGGTAGGTCAAAAATTTTGTCTGTGTGGAGCAGTCAGAGTTCCATTTCAGAGATGCCAACAAGCATTGGCTTCCTCACTTCCCTTATGAAGATGGCTGGAGCCTGTCAGCCTTGTTGGAAATTGAAGTTGTCGAACCTCGTCATGTCATCCTTGGCATGTTCCCATGACCTCGCTTACACCTCATTTTGCAAACATTCTTGTGATTCGTAAAATACACAGGTAAAACTACTTTAAATTACTCATATATACTATTTACGGACTTGAGATAGCCTTTCAGCTTTGTAGGTAGCAATAGTTTGCTTTTTTCCGTAGACGATTGGATTTCACCGACTCTAAACAGCTAGAGTCGGAGTCGAGTCGATTTTACCAGCTCTGACAAAGAGCCGAGCCGGAGCGGACCATAGCCAACCGTTTACATCACTAGGGTGACCTTCGACGGCTACGTGATAGACTCTTGCAGCCTGAGATATTGGCATTGTTTCCTACTACTCACGCCGATCTATGGCCTGAGGTGCAAAGCTTTTTCACTTGGCATGCCGATGTACATCAACATCGGTCTGTTTCGTGGATTTCAAGGCGCCTCAGCGACGAGCACCTTGACAGACTGTTGCAACTCGTCTCTCAAATCACATTCGTGCTTCCTAGTACCCATACCAATTCAACGGCTTTTTGCTCTGAGCTGTGGCTGTCGGTGGAGACGTTACATGACAAGTGAATGTATTGGAAATGAGGATACAAGTGGACTATCGAGACGAGTGGGTAACTTTCCTAAATTGCGAACTTGCTCTCTTACTTAGAAACATGTAGATATCACTGGCAGGGACATGATCCTCGGAAATCGTCGCTTCGACGGTAACACGGACATAGGCAAATACATAGAGTTCATATTCTTGATTTATCTCAGAGGTACATATACGCAAACGAAGAGTGTCGAGCATATATCGTCAGTCTGGCTACGCGAGATTATCTCAGAGGTTTTCACTGGAAGAAGAAGCAGCCAGAATTCTCTTTCTGCATATAGGATGGTGCTCTGGGGTCAAAGATAGGGGCTTGTACATGCCATGTCTCGTCACGGTCATGTGTTGTGACTCTTTGCCTGCATTTTGCCAATTTCCCAGGGTCAATTTTTTTTTGTGTTTTAAAAGAGTTTTACAAAAATCTAATCATCGCCGTAAGTTACGCCGTGAATTTCTTATTCCCTCTCTCTTATATCCATCGCGCAGGACCCCAGGGCTGTCCATTGCTTATACTCCGTTCTTGATTTTCCCCTATCTGTTTCTGATTATTCCCCTACCTTAATATATCGACATTTATCTCTATAGTACCCTAGATCGGTCTCCTTTGTTTCATTCCCTGATTCGTGTATACTTATACCCGAGAGCCTCGTTCCCACTGACTTTCACACTTTCATTTCCCCTCACGAGTCTCTCGGGTATGTCGTTTATCTCTCCTGATCCTTTCATTTTCCCTCACGAGTCTATCAGTGGTTATCAGTAGATTTTGCATCACCCACCCTCCACTCCCATATCTACATTACGTACTATAGCGTTGCCGAGCCATCGTTTTCGTCGAAATATACCCAGGGGAGTCGCTGTTTCAGGGCTCCCCGTGATTCGCCTATTAATTCTCGCCCGAAATTACCCTCGAACGACGTCGCAAGATGATTAGTCACTATTTACAATTCTACACTACCAGTTTCCAGTACATCCTGTCGCAATTGTAGAAGTCATTGTACCTATAAACTTCTGTTGACTGCCATGGTCGCTAAAATATAAGCAACGAGACCCTATATGATTCCATGTCACGCTTGGACCTTTGCGTGATGTTGTAAAGGTTGAACGTTGAACTCAAACCACTCCTGCCAACACAATGCAGGCTGACAAGACTATATCTAGTTATCATCTCGCTCGTATTGACCAGTTTCTCCTGACATTTTATATCCAGAACCTCTTAACCTGCGAAACCCCTCACACCTCGCAAAGGCGTCCCGCCGTATTCGTATTACTAGTACTACCTCCCATGATCGCACATTGTACAACTCGTCCAAATGTCTACATGAGACTACATACATCCATTATGTGGCCAGCTGTTGAAGTATAATCAAGCCACCGTGGATAGGGGCTAAAATCAGATGACAGGGTTTGATCGGGACTGGTCCGGACGAACCAGTCCCTCCTCATGCGTGATCGCTTACGGTCCACGGACGAGCTGCCGCTGACGCGTTCCTTTCATCCCTTCTGTCTCGTGCTCTCTCCAAGCCCCGCCCTTCTCAGCACCCCACCCCATGCTTCATCTGGATAGCACTCCCGGCTGAATTTACTCGCCCGCAGTGCCCGTTACCTGCAGCGGGTGTTTGATTGGTCTGTGCTTGGGGTGACGCGCCGCTCTTCTCTTTCTCCCTTACCGCCGCGCACCACCGCCATCCTCTTTTCATTAGAGTCGAACGCAATATAAGTAAGTCATCTTTGCTTAATCCAGCTACTCGCGCTAATTTTTCGCTTGTAATAGAATGTGTTGGGGTGTATGTGAGCGGTCCATTCGCTGCTGGCAGTATGCTCGCTATCTTTCTCTTTCTCTTGCTAACTTTTTCTAAATGAGCGGTCCATTCGCTGCTGGCGGTATGCTCGCTATCTTTCTCTTTCTTGCTAACTTTTTCTAAATTGTATCTCCCTTTCCCGCCACTAGTTGCACCAAAGGCAACAGCCTCCATGCAAGCTGAGCAGGTTTTAGGTTGGGATTGCAGTTGTGCGTTAGTGGGTATTGCATCTCGTTGGTGTGATGTGATGTGATACGAGTGGTAATGGTTTGAGGTTGGGATTGCAGTTGTGCGTTAGTGGGTATTGCATCTCGTTGGTGTGATGTGATGTGATACGAGTGGTAATGGTGTGTCCTTATTCTTTTCTCTACTCTTTGCCAACTGACACACGTTGTAGGTCTATCACTTACCTCTCAACAGGCCGCAGTGAGTTTGTTCATTTGTTCATTTGTTTATTTTTTGAGCACTGATGCTTTCTCTCTAGGTGAACCATGGCTTTCGTCCTGAATCTGGAAGGACCCGCCGATGTCAACGCGTCAACATCGTCAAGTCAATTCAAAGTCTGACTCAGTCAGTTCCTTCGTCAATGGCACGCCGACAGACCGACGTCATCATTGCCCCAACGTAAAATGACGCATCCTCAAACAATTTTGCTCGAAGACGACTCTCTCCCCAACTACCATCATCGCTTTCCCTTGCTCGCTACCCTCTCCTCCTCTCTCCTACTCAATACCCCCTCCATCTCAGTACGCATACAGTGCATCTCAGGACAAGGCAGACGTGTCGGGGCAGCATGGCACGACGACACTTGGAACAAGTAGTCTGGCGATTCTAGTTGGCCGTTTCGAGATGAGAAGAGGGACGAGCTTCAGGTGTGTGACTCCTCACTTTCAGGTTACCTTGTTTCTGATATCCCTCTGTCCTCATCCTCTCATTTGGTCTCGCCTTTAACCATCCCTCAACCTCACTTAAGGCTCAAATACAGCTCGCAATGACCCAGCCAAGACAGATTCTCCAGCCTCATCCTAACTGCAGTAGCAGAATGTTCAGCCGACTGAATCACAGTAAGCAGTGTATATGGTACTCGGTACTTTTTGTCTAATCAACCCTTTTGTAGTTCTAGGCGAGATATGCGCAACACAGCAGACTTTCACAACACCATTGCTGTAAGTCGTTCTTGTTCCTAGTGTTTCGTCCGTACATGCTGACCGTCTTCATTTCAGAAAGAACGCGAAGCCAGACAAGCAATGGTATGTGTCTTCACTACATTTTATTAGCTTTATTGTTTGCTGACTAGGCACGGGTAGAGGTATATTACAAGATGCGGGATGGCGATAAATGTGAGGACATGGGGCAAGGCCGGCGCAGATGGAATGGGATGGAGGTGATATGAGGCAGCTGTGACCGTGTGGGTGGAATGGGGTCAAGCGGCTCGAGATGTGACGAGAGGGCTAGACATGGGTAGAGATGGGTGGAGATGGGAATGGAAGGAATTGCGAACGTCGACGCCTGTAAACTACCGAACGATATGGTACTGTACTAATCCATGGAATTTGCCATATTTTCCCATAAATTCCCATCATTGTGATGTAAAACGACAAAGTGATGGCAGGGTCTGCGCATTGCAAGTCAGTTGTGAAAGACTGACTCAGTTAGACTGCAAGTGGGTGTATAATATCGAGCGAGAGAGAAATTTATTATGCAGCATGGTCCATGAGTTGAATGCCGGTTTCCAGGAGGTGAGTACAGGTAATTACAATGTATAAACTAACTACGGGATGTGAGTACGAGTAATTACAATGAAAGGTAAGACTAAAAAGCAGAGTAGTATAGATCATCAACGGAGAAAATAGTATGTACTAATTGGATTTGCGCTGGCGAGTGCAACGAAGACCTTCACTCTGAAGCTTCTGACGAACGGCTTTCAACAAGGCTCCAATCCCTTTGCAATGTTCCGGATAGGCTTCGAGGAACTTGGTTTCATTACGGTCATATCTATACAAGCGGGTTAGATTAGTGAATCAGTGTGATAGTGTACACACCTTTCAATGAATTCCTTCGTGATGATTTCCCTCTGACCATACAAAGCCTTCCGGCTAACACCCTCATACCATTCCTTTGGCCAATCCTTCAATGGAATCAGCAGACCACGCTCAGGATCTGCTGTTTCCCAATCCCTCACGAGTTGCTTCCAACCATTTTCGCCAGCTCGTTGGTCTATCCCAGGAATGATGGGCATGCAAGGAGCGTCTGCAAGGAAAACTGATGGATTTTGTACTGTCAATGCAGCTTGCAAGTGAGTTGAGGTAACAGGTCCTAGATGATGAGCTGGAGCCATAGTTCCCAGTAACCAGAAAGATACATTGGGATTTGCTGTTTGAGTAGATTGGAGAGGCTGATTTGGAAATGAAGATAAAGGGGAGCTAAATGTTGGTGCGTCAGATTGTAAAGCCAGTGATGGGGGTGGTTGTATCCATTGACTCTGAAGCTGCACCATACTTTGCTGGAGAGACTGGACAGATGCAGCCACAGATGTGACAAGGGTAATGAGTGTCTGGTTCAATGAGGAAGGAGGGGATGGTGACGTTGGCATCTTCACTGGATTGAGAGCATCGGAATGATCTTCTTCATATGTATACAGTTCATCTAAAAGATACCTGATCAGTGTATCACGCTAAGATGAATGTGGTGTTAATTTTGATGAAGCAGCACAGATCTACAACATGACTCACATGCTCTCCTTCTGCCCATCCACCCCACCAACGAATACGAGTGAGCGACCACCTTTCACCTAACGGAGCATACATAAAGCGATACTGGGCTCCTCCTCTACGAAAACAGTGGGTTGTGAAAGAGCCAGCTCCATTGATACCCGCTCCCACAGCCATCGTGTTAATCAATGTGTGGATAGCCTTAGAGTCGCAACATTCTTTTAAACGCAAAGATGTCCAGGTAGAATTGAAGGCAGGGAAGATATAGTCATCTGGTTGAAGAGGCCGGCGTAGGATGTGTGTGACAAGGTGGTTGATCCATTCAAGGACAGAAGTGTATGCGTCTACTTCTGGTGTAGATGACGAGTCGTAAATGTTGTACATGTGCCCTTCATGGTGAAAATGAACAAAGGGGTTGAAAAGATCAAAAAGTAAGCAACTCACCATTCAACTGATGTTCATTTTTGCTCATCTTGTTTTGCCAGCCTTTCCGGCCACTGAGGTTGAGGCGAAAGAATGGATGTACTCGCACACCACCGCCAGGCTCAGCGGGATGATCGTCATTGAATTGAAAATGTTTGGCTTGCAAGCTTGATGTTTCAACGTTCCTGGTAGTGCAAAAGATGAGCTTGGTATGTATTTCATACTTCTGCAATGGGATAGTTACCTGGTCCAGACAGTGAATGCAAGCTGATAGTATGCGCGAAAATAGAGATGCTGGGTAATAATTGCCAGTGTCTTTGAGTCTGTGACTTGTGCGTCATGTGGACATTGTGTACGAGACCAAGCATAGAACTGTTTGGAATCACCCATCAACCATGGACACGTATGCCGCCTTTCAGCCTCTCCATCTTTGTTCTTGCATGCCTTGCGTGCTTCTTCAACTTCTGCTGAACGGCATGGATTTCCTACCCATTGCCCTGTGGACTCGTCTTTCTGGAATCTGCGTGATTGATGATACTTGTTCCCGTCCCTATAACCATGTCAGGTCAGCCACTCTTACAAGAACAAATTCTGCTCCAGAGAAACAACACACATCAAGTCATAGTAACGAAGAAAAGCAGCATTGATCTGCTCTGCTGTACTCCCACCTTTGTTTTGTTCAAAACATTTCCAATGCATAAAGACGACAATCCCAGCTGGCGTACACTCTACTGGAGGCCCAGTGAGGCAAGATGCAAATTCTGGTGGGAGTTCTGAGTCGAATAATTCTCTGGGGAGGTCCTCTATGTCTTCTCCAATAGCCTGGCGATGCTCCTTTTCCTTCTCCTTCCACTGTGCCTCTAGATTAGCCTGCTCCTCTGCATATTGCTTCACATACTCTCGGGCCCTCTCAACCTGCCCATCATAAGCTTTGTTAGTTTGATCAGCCTTTCCATGTTTCTTGATATCATCTCGAATCTCCTTGCTGTGTTCTTTATGGCTTTTCTGCTCTTTTTTGGGATCTGCAGTTTTCTCAGTCTTCTTGCGCTTCACAGTCTTCGGAGCTTTAGCTGCTTTTGAGTCATTGTTCTTCTTGGCTTTGGGCATTTGCAGGGCATCAAGGAGGAAGGGATAGAGGACACAGCAGTGAAGACAAAGGAGATGGCGAAACAAATTATTGCTCCTATTTTCTACACTAGTAACATTGATCGGTCAAATGTGATGTGGTTTACAGAAAGACAAGCAAGCGAAGTCAGGGCAAAAAAAAGAACAAATTTCTATTCCAAGTGAGCAAGCGAGCCTCGAGGCCAGAAAAAAAATAATTTCCATTCCAATCAATCATCATCACCCTCACCATCATAAGAAAGAGTCAGGTCTATGACACTTGGAGAATCCAAAACTGTAGTACCATCGTCATCCTCACTGTCGGACAGAGTCAGGTCTATGATGCTCAGAGAACCCGAAGCAGAGGTACCATAACTATCATCGCTCTCATCACTCTCACTCTGACCACCGAAAGCAGCCATAACTCCTGAGGAAATAGGGTACTCATCGCAAATTGTATCTATCTGAAATGAATAAGGTCAATTGAGACAAACGAGATAGTGAAATGGGAGACTAACCATCTGCCTCTTTCGCTGCTTAGCCAAATTTGCTTTTGGACTGGCATACTTTTGGCGGAGGTCACCCAGAAGGCCATGTAGATGGTGGGTTGGAATGACCGCAGGAGATAGCCAGAGGGAAATGGTAGTGTGCTGGGCATTAGGAGGGTTACCGGTTACTTGTACGGCTGAACAGACTGTATCGGAGAGGTCGGTCACATCAAACTTGATCCGGCACAGCATTTTAGGCTCCAGCTGGACATTGATGCATTCCATGGGGTGCTGTACCAGACCCTGCATAACAACATGAGAATTAAGCCTCGAGAAAAATAATGGATGCTTACATTCAGGAGCCCCCGAGCGCATATTCCAGGCCAAACTCGGGTCTTGAATGTAGTTAGCATATTGTTCTGGCTCCAGGAAAATAGCTGATGGGAGAGTAAGGCAATAGAGCGGAGGTCAGGCTCAATGATCAGATCCAACCCGAGTGCTGAGATAAACTGAAACGAGTCTGAGACTCGGGAAAGACGTATTGCAGCACAGTACGGATGGCTGGAAAGGAATCAGGAATCCTATGGGCAAGAGCAGCGTGCTTTTTGCCAATGAAGCCATGGGGATCATATGCGAGCTGATGCTTGAGCTCAGGGACCCACTGAAGACGGAGGTAGCTCTGAAAATCTGCATGTGACTGAAACTCTTCTGCGGCAAAACGAAGCTTGGTGCCCAAGTCGGTATTTGTCAGAGCGTAGGACATAGCTTCACCACAACCAAGAAGGCCCTGCACAGCTTAATGTTAGTATGTGAGAAGAGATACTAAGAGGATGATCTGCTTACTCGATCATAATCTCCACCTCGAAGTACAGCAAAAAGTAGCATGCCATCAGCAAGGATAGGAGTCTTGGCTTGCAGAGCAATGTCAGAAGCTCTGTATGTAGCGACAGTATCATGGTCATTCTTGATATGCGGACTGTGTTGGGAATGATGGGAGTGAGCAAACTCAGTAAGTAAATGAGCTAACAATGAAGGTTGCTCCAAACACCAGTGCATCACTATCATCAGTGAGGACAGCATCAATATGCCCCTGTTTGTTGAGCCAGGCCAGTTCAGCTTCTGCCTCGCCAGGAGCCTATGAGCAAAACTGTGTAAATGAAAGCCCTTGAAAGAAGACGGCAAAGGACCTACAGTATGATAAAAAAAACCGAAATCTCGCAGCATACCCTGTACCCTTGCAGTCATCCAATGGGTGCAGGTGAGTACCTGGTGGTTTCGCTTTTGTCCTGGCCGCTCTGGCCCATCAAATACCACAATGAGAACAACAGGCAAGGTGGAAAAGCGTGCAATTCGGAAGAACATGTTGCGGAGTTCAGGGTTCTCACCGAGCTGGGCATGTGTGACAGACTTGGTGCTTCGAAGTGCGGCTTGAACCTTAGAAAATATGACACTGAAAGAAAGCTTCAGTTGCAATCCACAAGCAGAAGAAAAACAACGTACGATATATCTACACCAATCCTGTAGGGCCTTCCTGTTGCAGTGAGATGGTTGATACAAAGCTCCGACAATGAGGTAATCTTCTTGGATGAGGAAACGAGCTGTTACATGCAGAATAAAGAGATTAGAACATATATACTAGAAGACTGAGAAGCAGACTACTCACATCCCAAAGACCTGGAACACCCATGGTCAACGTAGAGGTCAGAGAAGCACAAAAAGGGTTTGAGCTCCTAAGTCATACCTATATGACAAACCCCTATTATTACTCTAGGGCCAACACCTAATCCAGAAGGAGACGCAGAAACATTAGGGAACAGCACAGGGCTCCTGCAGGGAAAATTTTCCAACCCGCCTCCGTACCTGCCAAAACCCCTACCCATAAAGACGAGTCGAGGGCTAACCCACAGGATTTGAGTGGATTATGAGCCAGTGGTCAAAAATTGAGTGAGAAATATTATTTCAAGAATGTTAAAAGCTTCACTCACGCTTTTTAGGACCTGATGGCATTGATACAGTGCATAACAATGACATCGTTGACCCGTTCACTGGGTGGCGGGTTTATGGCAGGTTGAGCGATGGTGACTGTCATGAATCGCCTCCCGCCTCCTTCATTTTCTCTCTATTCTCTCTCTATCCTCTTCCATTATCTATTCACCATTCTATCATCTTCCATAAACCCATAAATACTGATTACTTATCATCATCGTCTCTTGGATCTATGACTCACTTCTCCGCTTCCTTTATCTCCATGGACATTCTCACGTACATATTTCTCTACTTGACTCACATTCTTATCTCCTCCGATTCCTAAACTCCATGGACATTCTCACATATTCATTTCTCTTCTATATATATCTTAGATCTTGTAGCTAGGTTCCTTAGTCTGTTCACTTCGTCTCCACTCCGCTCCTAGTACAGTGCAGTGTCGAGCATAGTCAACTACTCGATCCCTGCTCGTCTCCATTATTTCTTCTCCATCTCTCCTCATTGTAATTCACCGAATCTATCTCGTTCATTGTGTGACTTGGGTGGTTTTGCTAAGTGACGACATTTTTGACACTTGAACAGACTCTCTTACACCCACCTCACAAACAGACCCTCGATAAAAACACACTGGCTCTTAACTTCGAACCCCTTATTAACAACCTACGAACCCGACCTCCACTGTTCTATCCTTTCCCTATCGAAAAATCAAGGTATCTCGTAAATTACCGAGAAGAACTCAAAACAACAGTACGTGAGCACACTATCGCACTCGACGACTATTGGATCATACTCAACAAGAGATTGTGGATCCCAGGTGAAGTGACCGTCTCCGAATACCTCCGAATAAAGATATCACCTGAAAACACCTCTCCACGCTACGTTGCAATTGTAGATACGTGTTACCTCGTTCAACTAGGAGAGACAACCCTCCCATATTGGTTCAGTCACGCCGACTACGAAGATAGCGACATCTTCGAGTTCAGCCAAGAGGAATACCACGAATATCTCCAAACTCGAGTCCCTAGAATAATCAACTACTATAGATCACTGGTCTCTTGGGAAGACGTCTCAGGAGAACAGTGGGATCTTTTATTTCCGGAATCTGAAACAAGTGGATGAGTGAAAGCGGAATCCCAAGAACCACTAGATCACACACAGCATCACAAAACCCTAGCCATGTTTCCTCTCCCCTAGTCGTTTGTCTCAGACGACCTCACGCACACGTCCCCTGAAACCAACAAGATTGTTATTTCTCACACCAAAACCGGTGGGAGTTTTGTACAAATCATCCGTGTCCCAGTCGGCTCTCCGTAAACAACCGACCCCTTTCAATCGAAGAACAGGCAGTCGGCCTCGAACCAGTCTCACTCTTCGAATCATTCCCATCAGAACCAACCGCAGAAAACTCAAATCCTGTCACAACCCCGTCACCAACTCCTTCTCACGAACATTCCCTAGAATCCCATTCCCCTCACAACAGATCCCCAACGGACAGTACTCCTAGTGCAGCCCAAGAACCCATCTCAATCAATCCCACACTCCCAATCGACTTCCACTCCATTCACGCCGCTCTCAGAATGTCTGAAAACCCTGCCTCGGCCACCGCTGCTACGGGAGGAACCCAAGCTCCCCGAGACGCCGCACCACCTGACGATGAAGCTCAGGACGCTCAGTCCTCGGTCTTTCCTAGTATGACTACCAAGGAACGAGGAGTAAAGCCAGAAAAGTTCACAGGAGACCGGAACCAAACAAAGGATTGGATGGCCGAATTTAACAACTACCTCCGGCTCAACGATCAAGTCTATCCTACCGAAGACGAAAAGATATTGTTCTTCCTTACACTGTTCTCAGGAGATGAAGCTAAACAATGGGCGCGCAGTATGATGAAGAAGGTCTTTGAGGAAGAAGACGATTTCAGTGATAGTGATGAAGAATATACGAGTACCGACGAGGACTCCTCTACTTCAAAACCGAAAACAAAAAAACTCTGGACTCTACACGAAGTAAAACGAGAGTTCCTGCGAGATTTCAAACCCGCAGCTTGGGAAACCCTGGCCCAAACCAAAATAGAGCACATCAAAATGGAAGGAGCCCTGGCAGATATAGATAAGTACAACTCCCAATTCAAACAATACGCTGACGATACTGGCTATAACAACAAGGCGTTGATGAAATGGTATCGAAAAGGACTCCCCCGAGGGCTGGTAGACCGGATCTCCTACCTATCCACCCAACCTAGGAATCTCGCGGCACTACAAAAAGCAGCAGTAAAACAACACATGATTTGGTTAGAAAGGCAGGAAGAGAAAAACTCATGGAGTAAACCTCGAAGGGAGGAAGGACAGTCAGGAAGGGGGTCACAGAGTACAAGAAGTGGTCAAACGAGAAGCATAGGAGTAAATGCCTTCCAAAACAACGTTCCAGGTGCATCTTCAACTGCTAAATATCCACCGAAACTGACTCCCCAAGAAAGGGAAAAGATGAGGAGGGAAGGACGATGCTTCAGGTGTCGCGGACTGGGACATATGGGTAACGACTGCCCTACGTTCCCTAGTACGCCTCCAATCACTCCCAACAATACGACAAACAATACGACCTGGAGACCAGCCATAAAGAAAACCGCAATCACCACAGAAACCTCAGAACCCGGGACCAACGCCACCACAGATAACATCTCAGAACTCACGACCAGAATCGGAGCATTATCAGGAGAAGAGAAGGAAGGACTACTAAAGAAGTTCGTAACGGAATCGGATTTTTGAATACCTCCCCTGCTACGTTGTCAGGAGGAGGGACATGGACATACATACCAGTAAAACACAGGCAATACACGAGCTCTATACCCTTTCGTAAGCCACGATCCCTATCTGAATTGAGAATCACGGCAATCACTCGAAATCAACAGACCCCATCAATAGAGCTTAAAACCGAATTGATCGGGAAAACAACTGGACGAAAAATCGACGCAACCGCTCTACTAGACAGTGGAGCAGAAGGAATCATCATTAATAATACTTTCGCCCAAAAACATCATCTCAGTCGCATTCCCCTAGAAAAACCATTTCCAGTTCGAAACGTCGATGGATCAGAAAACGTAATGGGATGGGTAAAACATTACACCATCCAAAAACTACGGATTTACACCCCAGATCACCAATCCCATCACGAGGAGATCGCTGAATTTTACATCACGGATATCGGAGATCACGATATCATTTTGGGTACCGATTGGTTACGACACCACAACCCGGAGATCGACTGGACAACATCGGAAATCAACCTAACGCGATGCCCCAATGCTTGTACACTGGAAAAGACCCCAGTAAAGACCGAAGCTAAGTCGAAAATCTCTCCTCCGAGAATGAAGAAACCTAAAATAATCGATCCCAGAACACATCACCGAGACTACCAAGTGGTATTCAAAGACATCGAGGGCCCCCACAAAACAATGCCACAACCCAAGATAGCGGGACAACGTCGATCACAACGACCTAAGAAGATCCGATTACAACGGATCGACTTAGGAGCAATGCTCTCCTCAGAAGACACGACCGGACAATGGAATGTTCCGGGACAATGGAGTGAACTCGTCATGGAATACCTAAACACCCCCACCGACCCTGATGAAGGTTTATCAGATACCAAGCTGAGTGTCCGAGCTGCCTTTACCAAAGCGCTACAAAACACTGAAAACAAATCCACAAACTCAGCAACCTCGTAGCAAGAACAAATACCAGAACAATACCATGAATACTTGTCGGTGTTCGACAAAAAGACTTCAGAACGCCTACCCCAACGAAGTAATCGGGATCACGTGATCGAACTACAAGACGGCTTCCAACCACGCGCATGTAAGACGTACCCTCTCTCCCCAAACGAACAATCCGAACTCGATTCCTTCCTGACCGAAAACCTCGAGAAAGGATACATTAAACCATCGAAGTCCCCAATGGCAAGTCCCTTCTTCTTTGTAAAGAAAAAGGACAGAAAGCTATGCCCGGTGCAGGATTATAGAGCGCTCAACAAGGGTACCGTAAAGAACGCATACCCACTACCCCTCATTCCAGAACTAATCGACAAACTCAAAAACGCATATGTGTTCAGTAAAATCGACCTACGGTAGGGATATAATAACATCCATATCAAAGAAGGAGACGAATGGAAAGCCGCCTTCAAAACCAACCAAGGGCTATTTGAGCCAACGGTCATGTTTTTTGGATTAATGAACTCACTGGCGACCTTTCAAGCAATGATGAACACTATCTTCAAGGATCTCATTGACCAAGGGAAGATCGTCGTCTACATGGATGATATTTTGATATTCACTCGTGACCTAGATGAACATCGGGAATTAGTCCAAACAGTCCTACGACGACTACGGGACAACGACCTATACGCCAAACCTGAAAAAATGCATATTCGAAGCAGACAAAGTTGACTTTTTGGGACTGATTGTCTCTCACGACACTCTATCAATGGACTCAGTTAAGGTAGAAGGAGTACTCGAATGGCCAACTCCAAAAACAGTAAAGGAAGTTCAGGCGTTCCTAGGATTCGGAAACTTCTACAGACACTTCATCAAGGACTTTTCAAAAATCGCACGTCCTCTCTTCGATCTGACAAGGAAGGACAACCACTGGAACTGGGGAACAGAGGCCGAAAAAGCATTCCAATCCCTCAAAACGGCCTTCACATCAAAACCCATTTTACTGATGCCAGATCACACGAAACCATACCGAGTGGAAGTAGACGCATCAGACTACGCAACGGGGGGAATACTTATGCAAACCGGAGAAGACAATCGATGGCACCCAGTCGCCTACATCTCCAAATCCCTCTCAGAAACCGAACGAAACTACGACATCCACGACAAGGAACTATTGGCAATCATACGTGCACTGGAAGCATGGAGACACTATTTGGAGGGAGCCCCCCATTCTATTGAAATTTTCACCGACCACCAGAACTTGGAATATTTCCAGACCGCCCAAAAACTCAGTCGACAACAAGCACAATGGGCGTTATTCCTTATGCGATTTGAGTTCTCCCTCCAACATAAACCCGGAAGTCTGAATAAAGCTGATCCGCTATCTAGACGACCAGACCACAAACTCGGGACCGAGAACGACAACACCGACAGAATCCTTCTCGACCCCAAATTCTTCCGAATCCGAGCAACTAGACAAGGAACAGTAACAGCCATAGGAGATGTAGAACTACGAAGGCGAATCAAGGAATGCACCAAGAGGGACCTGGAGGTAGTGAGTGCCTTGGATGTTATCCTACGGAACAGACCACGTTCGCTGGTAAAAAACCTACAGGAATGGAATTACGAAGATGGAATCATCTTATTCCGAGGAAAGATTTACGTACCAGCGGACAACGACCTCCGACAGGATATCGTAAAACTACACCATGACTCCCTGGCAACGGGACACCCCGGACAATACAAAACTTACAAACTAGTCAGCAGGGAATTTTGGTGGCCAGGAATGTCAGTCTTCGTCAAGGACTACGTAACAGGCTGCGCCAAATGCCAAGCGACGAAAACCAACAACCATCCCACTCGGATCCCCTTGGTTCCCACCGAAATCCCAGAACGTCCGTTTGGGACTATTACCACCGACTTCATCACGGACCTCCCTGAATGCAAAGGGTTCAACGCAATCCACGTCACAGTTGACAAGTCAACAAAGACGGTCATCATATCGCCGTGTACGAAAACAATTGACAGTGATGGAACGGTGAATCTACTACTTGACAACACTTGGCGACGATACGGGTTATGGGACAAGATGATATCCTACCGAGGTCCGCAGTTCGCTAGCAAGGTCATGGCTGCGGTCCATGAGAAGCTAGGCATCACTTCAGCCCTTAGTACCGCTTATCATCCACAGACCGATGGAGAGTCGGAGCGATACAATCAGGAATTGGAACAGTTCCTGCGGATCTTTTGCAACTATCGACAAGAAGACTGGGTAGACTACCTACCATACGCCGAATTCAGCCATAACACCAGAATACATTCGGCGACAGGAAAATCCCCCTTCAAACTCTTACACGGATACCAACCACGCTTCTTCCCATCATTTAATCCAACCTCTAACCTACCGACAGTAGAGGAACGACTCGAAAACCTCAACCAACTCAGGGACGAACTCAAAGCAAGTTTGACGTCAGCTGCCGAAACGATGAAAGCACAGCATGGCAACCATTCCATGTCCTGGACAGGGTACAAAGTCGGAGATAGGGTGCTACTCGACGGGAAGAACCTGAAGACAACGAGACCAAAAGCTAAGTTGTCCGATCGTCGTCATGGGCCATTCGAGATCATTGAAGTAATTAGCCAAGTCAACTACAAGTTGAAATTACCGACAACCTGGCGAATACATCCCGTCTTCCACGCTTCCCTATTAACGCCGTACGTGGAAACAGACGCCCACAGACCAAACTACCCAGAACCTCCCGCGGAATTACTAGACGCAGACGAAGAATACGATGTCGAAAGGATACTAGACTCCAAACCAACCAGAAACAGAAAAGGGACTCAATACCTGATCAAATGGTTGGACTATCCCGACTCGGAAAATACCTGGGTACCCACGTCAAACCTGACCAAGGTAAACGACATGATCGAAGAATTCCACCAGAAACATTCCCGAGCTTACCGACACTAACGGCGTCTACTGTCACAATCCACCAGACGAACTTGGCCGCCCCACGCTACCGCGGACACGAACTGGTTAAAAGCCAACTACACCGAACTCGAACGACAGAACAGAACTCAACCACATCCTACCAAAACACCTCTTCACCCTCACACTACCCATCATCATGTCTACACCCATCGCGATCACAGTTTCAACTACCACTACAACGACAATCGACCCGTTGACGGACAACACCGGACGCTGCAGATACGGTCAACATTCAGGCCGGCATTGCAGATTGGATGAAGGGCACACGGGGAGGCACAGCGGGTGTAATCAGTGCATCTGGCCAGGACAGGACTCGTTGAAACAATGTAGGATGGGAGAGGGACACCGGTCGAGATGCGTTACCTACCGGTCTAGCCTACGACCCAATGAACAAAACAACCTGGGATGGGGGGATGCGAGCGCATGGGGAGGGAACATTCACTTGAACTACGTCGACGACAACACCGGGTGGGGCACAGCAAATGACAACAATAACGGATGGGGTACATGAGAAGGATTAGGATGGGAAGGACGCGAGTCAGCCCTGACGGGATGGGGTAACTTCCCCCATGACTTACCAGAAACTCGGCCGACTATATGTGGGCTGAATCAACAAATCAGGAAGCAGTGGACGAAGCAGTGGACCAGTTGGCTTCCGAGCTCTGGTGAAAGCTCGACCTAAAAAGGGGGGGTAGTGTCATGAATCGCCTCCCGCCTCCTTCATTTTCTCTCTATTCTCTCTCTATCCTCTTCCATTATCTATTCACCATTCTATCATCTTCCATAAACCCATAAATACTGATTACTTATCATCATCGTCTCTTGGATCTATGACTCACTTCTCCGCTTCCTTTATCTCCATGGACATTCTCACGTACATATTTCTCTACTTGACTCACATTCTTATCTCCTCCGATTCCTAAACTCCATGGACATTCTCACATATTCATTTCTCTTCTATATATATCTTAGATCTCGTAGCTAGGTTCCTTAGTCTGTTCACTTCGTCTCCACTCTGCTCCTAGTACAGTGCAGTGTCGAGCATAGTCAACTACTCGATCCCTGCTCGTCTCCATTATTTCTTCTCCATCTCTCCTCATTGTAATTCACCGAATCTATCTCGTTCATTGTGTGACTTGGGTGGTTTTGCTAAGTGACGACGTTTTTGACAGTGACCTGTACCTGTACCGGCCTGTGCTTTTCCCTAAGAAACATCCAACTAAAATTGAGTTACGCAGGAAACATCAGCAAAAATTTGATGCAACTTACAGAACAGTTTGGCCAGCTCAACACACGCCGTTCAGAACATGGATACTAGAATGGTCAAATGTGATGGTGGACTTGAAGGTGTGACCGCATATTTTGACCATCTGGGGCCATGGACACGTAGCGACAGTCATAGTAAAAAAAGAGAACCAGGAGAGCCAGAACTGAAGGGCTGGGATTGCAAGTTTGGAAGATGGGTTGCAAAGCAGATAGCAGATAAAGAAGGTAAAGACAGATTCAAAGGTGAAAAAAGTAAGACGTACTTGACTTTGGTAGCCTGTCCAATGCCAAATTCCATTCTGCCATGACTGATTACTTAGTGTATCTTGGGGTCCACAGTCATGGAGGACATGGTGAAAAAAAGAAAGCTCAAGGCCTCGTTACTGGAGAAAACTTTGAAGGAAGAGAGTGAAGAGCTGTGCATTCCTGCCAGCACGCACCGAACAATCTGAAGTACAACGTGTCACCACGTGACTTCGGAAATTCGGAAAAAGGATGCCTTCCTCCTGGTACCAGCGCGTTCAAGGATGTACTGGCAGCCTGAGGCCAGCATGTGTAAAATGTTTCTATTGTACTTCTGCCGACTCCGTTTGGTATCCATAGCTATTGAATGCAAGAAAATAAAGCAGATAGCCGTCTCCTTGAAGGTTTCTTGGGCTGATTTAGGTGGATTTAGCCTGCTTTAAGGGATAAATCGCAGGTAAATGCCAGGTAAGTGCGAAATAAGTCTGATTTAAGAAGCCGTTAAATCAGATTTAACGGCGCGGGAGCTGGGGAACTGAACCCAGTGGTCAATTTATGATGACGAGTTCACACTCGCTTACCACTATTGAGCTGAACCAATTGACTAGAGACGAGCTGTCGTTCGTACTATGGATACATAGATACATATGTATTTACCTACCTTTACTCATTCACTCGGGCTTTCTTCCTTGTGTAGGATATGGTGTCCACTCACTGGACACACCATTACCACTTGTATCCAAGCAGAAACACCAGATTGTCATGAAGGTTCTCAGGTGCTTGGATATATACCTCTCATGCCCATCAAGGGCTTTGTTCTCAGGCCTTCGCTGATGTCTTTGCTTTGATAGCACAAAGCCATCAGACCAGAGGTTTCCGAACTTCCCCCAAGAGCAGTTGCAATGTGTTTTATAGTTGCAACTGGTATGGCTCGTACCAATCAGAATCTCACACTATGAATCAAAAAAGGGTCATAGTCACCCTTTTCTTGGGGGTCACCCAAAAATTGGTTTAATCTCAACCCATCGTCCCCCTTCGTGCCACCGTTCCAAAGTATCACTGAGTTACCCTCCGGCAGGGGAATATCACCCGTTGTTAATTGTGCATGCATTAGCAAACACTGTACATAGCTATAGTGAATACATATGAGGTAGAAAACTAGACAGAAACTCTGGCGTCGGAGTGACCTGAATCTATATAAGTCTTTTTCTCCAATTATGGTAATCTATGACTCTTTGCACTTCATCATTAGCGACCAAGGATCCGTGTTCCGGATGCAAAGCTTTACTGCGCTGGTCCGGTTATACAATTTTCTCAAGCCCGCAAGGCTTGGTACGCAAAAAAGGATAAAATCCTTAAAATATATTCGTGTGGTGCCCAATGAAGTCATACAATCATGCACCTATTAGACTCTCAGCACCATGTACATACATACGACATAAACTACTGCTTTTCATCTTTGAATACCTGAATAAGACATCAATATATTGAGAAGAGCGCTGGCAGGCAATTGAGTGGGTCGACGGGGCATTGATGGCGGGAAATCGAGCCAGCCAAGGTGGAACTGAACCAGTAGTGTATCGTTAACAAGCTGCTAGCTGCATCCGAACCACCTGATAGCCGAGCATACCTGTATTTAGTACGATTTATCGCTTTCCGTAAATTATAGCTTTTAAAAGGACTTATCTCTTTGTCTCTTTCTCCTTTTCATGGAACACGTGTACACTAGTATATATACCTG